>VZTU01008924.1:31570-53848 GCA_013400835.1 Zapornia atra
CCCTTGAGCAGCGCGGGGACGGGGCTCCCGGCGCGGCGGCTGGTCCCGGCCGCGCCCGCGGCGCCGCTCACGGCCTCTCTCCGCAGCGCATGACGGACAAGTGCTTTCGGAAGTGCATCGGGAAGCCCGGCGGAGCGCTGGACAACTCGGAGCAGGTGAGCGCGGTCGGGGAGGAGCGGGGAACCGCGGGCCGCCCCCGGGGCCGCCGCTGAGCGCTCTCCGCCCCGCAGAAGTGCATCGCCATGTGCATGGACCGGTACATGGACTCCTGGAACACGGTTTCCCGAGCCTACAACTCTCGGCTGCAGCGGGAGAGAGCCAACATGTGAAGCGCCGCAGCTCCCGGCCCAGGGAGGCACCGGCCGCCTGGGGAAGGGACCATCGGCCAGTCCGGGTGGCCGGCGGTGAAATCCCGCTGCCTTTCCAGCCCCCGCCGTGGCAGAGCAATAAACCCTCGCTGAACCTTTTGCATCCGTTGGCTTTTATTGGCACCAGCCCCGGGAGCGAGTGAACTTGCCGGCCTTGAGAGCCCCCGGGAGCTGGTTCTGCCTCCTGCCCTTCCCAGCGGCTGGACTGGTCAGGCCGCGTAGCAGCTGAAAGGGCTGCAAGAGGTGAGGAGCCTTCTGTGGAATTGGGGGGCCAAGCCAGCAGCGCGGTCCTCTTGCCCAGGAAGCAAGCACAGACCCAGCCTCAGGTAGTTATCCAGCCCCCTTTCATCAGCGGAAAAGCAGCTGCGAGATGCTCCCCGTGCCACGCTCAGCTCTACCTCCCCTTGTGTTTCTGTGGCTGGCTGTGGGGCTCGCTGCTGGGCTCCTAGGCTGGAGCTGTGTTGTGGGGAGCCCAGGAGGGCTTACTCGGGTTGTAGCACAGCCGTGCAAAGAGTTGTGCAAGCACAGCTGGAGAGGAAAAGGGTTGGGAGGTACTTCATAGAGTAAAATACATTGCGTGGCTGCGATATTCTGTAACCTCTGGTTTGGCTCTGGCCCACATGGTCCATCTTGGAGCCTACTGCCTAGGCATGCTTTTGAAGAAGGAGCACAGAGGACTTGGATTTATGTTGGGGCTGAGCTCTGTGTTGTTTCAGCTTACAAACCCTCTCCTGGAAGGCCAGGTTTATGCTGCCTAGTTAGTAGTGCACACTGCAGCTGGAAGAGGAGGGCGATGGAGATGAGAAGTGCCCATGCCTCTGTAGTGAGAGTTGGGAAATTGCTGCTTTTGAGGCTCTTCTGTATTTTATCTCACTGTTTGCTGGGGCAGGGAGACAGACTGGAAGGGTGATGTCTCAGCTGCTAGGAGAACCTGCTTTCACTTGAGCTCTCAGTGTGATGGTTTCTGTGTTCTCATAGAAGGTAAACTGAATATTTGGACTAATTGAAGCTGAACTGGAGTTTCCCATCCAGGTTGGGCAGACTGCATGAAAATAAAAGAGCTTTCCAGCCATGTTCGCTCAGGGGCCTTTTTACTTTTCCTTCTGGCTGTATAAATTTTGTGGTACTGGCTGTGCACTGGTCCCATTTCGTTGATGGGAGCCTCCCACAAGGGTTCCAGCCGTGGGTCTGAACCCATCTTGAGCCGAGTCATGCCCGGAATCCAGGTCTCCCACCCTGCTCGTGCTGTAGGTGGAAGCATGGTGGCTCACACTGCCAGCTGGGTTGTTGCTATACCCAAATGGCAAGTGACAAGACTAGGAAGGGGTCTGGGGTACTACCTGCTTTTCAGTTTGGGTGGCTGAACCTAACCCTGCCTGAGACAGACACCTGAGTGCTGCAGCATTTTTTCCTTGTGAGCACCAATGCCCGAAAGCCGTGTGCTGGCCAGTGGGACCTGACCTCCCACTGATGGCCTTGTGGCCTTGGGTCACTGTGTCAGCACTTTGAATTCTTCCCACCTATCTCAGGCAGAGCAGTTGCCTTGACCTTTGCCAGTGTAATCCCCTGTTCCCTTACGCAGGGGGAGCTGGGAGCTTGGAGTGCTGGGAGAAGCCTCTCACGGTTCTCTAAGACAGGTGACAACCTCTGCAGTCTGTGACCAAATGGTGAGTCAGGGCCTGTCACTGAGCTTCCAGTGGAAATAATGTACCCCTTCCAAAAGCCACTGCACAACATAACAGCTCCATCAGCACACTGAGGTCTGAGGCTTCTGCAGGGGCATAACACTGGGCAGGGGCAAAGTCTGCTTGTCTCTTGGCTTGGCTCTGGGATGACAGAGCCATGGTTGGACTCAATGATCCAAAGGGTCTCTTCCAACCCAGGTGATTCTATGGCAGCTCCCAGACATACATAGACACCAGCTGAGCTGTGTGAATCTGGCAGATGTTTCTGGCATCCCTCCCACTAGAAAGGCCACGGTTTAATGCATGGGATGTTTGGCTGGGTCTTAAGATGGGACAGGCCTCATTTATTTATAGACAATGTCTAGAATTATACCTTCTATACAAAGCAGTTACCAAATGCCCTGGTGTCACAACTGTGGTGGGTCACACAACGCTGGCATTTGCTTAATGTGCAGGCCAGCATCCCCCTTAGCATCGAAAACCCAAGTACAATAGCTGAGGGGTTAGTGCATCCTCTGGCAATTGCTCTTCTCATCCATCTCCTTCCCTGAGTGGTGAAATGCAGCTTCAAAGCTTGAGGTTCTGCGCAATCCAGCCCTGGACAGCTGTGACTTTGGTGTAGACACCAGGGAAGTATGGCCTGGCACAGCCATAGCCCCAGCTTGTGATTCCTGCGAGAAACCACTTCCCTGAGGGTTCTTTACAGGCCAGGGGCCCACCTGCATCACCCTGTAGAGAGAGGAAAAGGGTCCCTTGTCAAGGCAGAAAGGCAGCCCAGCTCACCCAGCTGTGAGACTCCTTCTCTCTGGGACACAGGAATGGTGGTTGTCCTGTTCCCCACCTCCCCAGGAGCCTGCCTCTGGGATGGGGGACTGCTCAGTGATGTACACAATCTGAAGTTGGGGTTCTTGCATGCGCAGAGGCACAAAGGGGTTGTTGACTGGGCTCCATGGTGTCCCTCCCTGGGGTCTCTTGCTTGGTGTTACCTCACTGCACCTTTCCCTGACCTGTCACAGGTTGGGGAAGGGGGGGAGCAGAATGCAGTGTGTGCAGGATGGACTTGGGCTAGTGGCAATGGGCAGGGAGATGGGTGGGCAGGGAGCTGAGCTAGGGGAGGCAGGGCAAGGCCTTCCTGGGAGAACAAAGCCCAGGGCCTTGGCCCAAATTTGCTCCAACCCAGGCGCAGCGTTCGCTGCTCTCACACTCACCGAACAGCTGTCGACGGTGCCCTGTGGGAAGCCAGCACACACCATCCTGCTGCTGATCTGGACAGGGTAGAACTTCTTGCAGGCCTGGTCTCCAATCATGTTCACTGCTGCTTTTTGCAGATGCTTTGACATGAGACCTGAGGAGACAAGCGTTGCTGTCAGCTTGCTGCGGAGCACGTGTAGGAGTGGGAAGGAGAACCAGGCTGGTTCCCCCAGGCAGAGCAAACTCAGGAAGGTCCCTTTGGTGTGTGGCTTGTCAGGCAGCTCGGCTGACCACATAGACATGGTATCAGGGTGGTCCTGGGGAGTGCAGGAGCACACCTGGAGCTATGGGGATGGGGAGCACAGTCATGCATGTGCAGAAAGCTTGGGATGGCTGCAAGAGAGCAGACACGTAAGCAAATGGAGGAGTATGGTGCCTGGCAGCTGGGAGGGAGATGATGGTGATACCAGCCTTGCCTGGGGTTGGCCTGGCATGGGGAGGGCTTGGGGCCATGCAGCGGGGCTTGTGGATGGTTGGGCTCACAGGGTTGGTGGCATTTAGCTTGGCCATCATGGACGTGAGGGAGCCCACTCAGCCAGTACCTCCTTCCTTTGTGGAGCCCCAGCCTGTGATGAAGCATCTTGCTCCTTCATGGAAGACGTGTGAATTGTCTGGGAGACATATAGGTCTGATGGTGTTGCTGAACTTGACAGGCATGTTCAGCTCTAGCAGTGCCACATCATAGTCCAGGCTGTAGACATTGTAAAAAGGATGCTTGTAGATACGGAATATTTTCTCCATTTTTCCATCGATGCCACTCAGGAAGGGTGTTCCAAGGAAGGCCACCCACATTTTGGGGTCACTGTAACTGCAGAAAGACAGCAAATCCAGCTGTTAGGGTGTTCCAAGGAAGGCCACCCACATTTTGGGGTCACTGTAACTGCAGAAAGACAGCAAATCCAGCTGTTAGGGTGTTCCAAGGAAGGCCACCCACATTTGGGGGTCACTGTAACTGCAGCTGTGAGGAGCATGGCCTCAGAAGGAGGGCTGTTCCTCCGGCTGCCAGGCTGGGATGCGCTATGGCCTCGCCTTGTGAGGCCAGGACCCGTCTCCGGCACGCTGGGGACCAGCCCAAGCTTTGCTCATTCCTCTTCACACTTACCTGTGGGGCCAGATCTGTAACGGGGAGCGTGTGCTTCCAGTGGGGCCCAGCATCCCAGCCATGGTGCTGTGCCGCGAGGCAGGGGGAAGGGCAGGAGGGCTGGGGGGGAGCGAGGCCAAGAGCTGGTTGGCCCCACCAGCCCCCCCAGACTTACATATCGAAGCAGTGAGCTGCAGAGAGCAGCCACCGGTCGGCGATGAGGACGGCCCCACACTTGTGCTCCTTGCGCCAAAGCCAGAGGCTGACTTGCCAGGGCCACTCTCCTCGAGCCGCGGTGCTGCCACCCACGATCTTGCTGAAGGCCAGGGCAGTCGTTAAGCCACAGTCTGGGACAGAAGAAGCAGCACTGTGATTTTAGGTACCTGGGAGTGAAAGGGGTCTCTGCCTTCCTTCCATAGCCTGTGCCGTGGGGGCAGTCTTCAGGGGAGGCAGGGCAGGAGGGTGTGATGAGTTCCACCCATCTGAAGCGAGGCCTGGTGGACACGGCGCGGTTTGGGAACCTGTGAGCACAGATCACTTGTGATCACAGATGAGGGGACATTTGGAGAGACTAGCTGAGCACAGCAAGGAATGTGCAGCCCAAGGAGCAGTCCCAGGGGTGGCAGTACATCTTCCAGGCTGCTGTGGTGCTCAGAGCTCTCTTGCCAGCTCGTACTAGCAGGCTGAGGGCCTGTGTACTGCAAAATGGGGTCTACCATTCATAGGAGAAGAGGCCACAGTACCTGGCAGAAAATTTGGCCAGGTGCAAGCTACCAGTGTACAACCTGGGGCTGACAACAGCCCCTGTGAAGCTGGCGAGTTGCCCTGGGGTGTCTGGGTAACACAGACTCAGGCTGGGCAGCAGTCACAGGCTACACAGCAGCACTCACCACAGTTGCGCTCGTCAAAGCCGTTGCTGCAGTCAACAACACCATCACACTCAGGGTTTTCTTTTCCAATACAGACCTTGCTGGAACACTTGAAGGTGAGACTGGTACAAGGCACCACTGGAAAGCAATAACCTGCTCAGAACCCACTGTGCTGGGGCAGGAGATCTCCTACCAATATGTCAGATCTGTGGTAAAGTTTACCTGGGGTTTGGGTGGACTTGGCAGACTCGGTGGTATTCAGAGCTGTGGAGGTTTCCTGTGTGGCTGTGGTCTCCAGGGTAGTTCTATTGGTTGGACTTGGAGCTGTTGTGCTGGGCTGATGGGTGAGGATGGCCGACGTAGAGGCTCTAGTGATGGCTGAACTGGAAGAGGTGGCTGTGCCAGGACTGGGCAACTGTGAGATGGTATCCAGGATCCAGTCTATGAGTTTGGTAATTCTGGAGTACACACCAGGTTTCATAGCCTGGGCACAACCAATTCCCCAGCTCACAATACCAGCCAGGTAAAACACTCCTGGGGTCACCTCACAGGCCAAGGGTCCACCTGAATCCCCCTGAGAAGGAAGCAAAGCAGTGGCTGCTCAGCCCAGTCTCCCCAAAACAGGTCTGTGTAGAGCTGCCCCACAGCCACTCTGGGAGAACTTGGCTAGTCCCAAACTCTTCTTTATCCAGGCCTGACGGTCTGTCCACTGCCACGCAGTGTGGGTGCAGGACATGAGCGTGTGGAGGCTGAAACTAGTTCAACCCAGCTGCACAGATACGTGTTGCATTTGTCATGAAGATTCAGAAGTCCTGGCAGCACCTTTCCACAAGTGAAGGACAGCCACTGCCAGCTACAGGGTGGCTGCCACAGAAGAGCTGCTCCATCCAGTACTCCAGTCTGACTAGACAGAGCAGTGGGATGTTGGTTTAAATCATGCTCAACTTGATGGAGCTCAATTTCCTTTTCTAAACCTCCAAGGCCTGGGCTGGTTTTTTGAGCTCAGGTACCTGTGGATTACAGCCTGTGAGTTAGCCCAGCTTTCTGGAACAATCCCAGACCCTTACCTGGCATGAGTCTATCTTGCCCTCCAGAAAGCCAGCACAGATCATTCTGTCAGTGAGGGAGAAGTTGTAGAGAAAATTGCAGGTCTTCTGGTCTATGATGCCCACCAAGGCTTTCTGCAGGACCTCAGGCTTGGTGACTGCGTGGAAACCACAGGATTAGTGAGTGCAGCAGAGGCAAGTGGGAAGGAGCAGCTTTTAGACTGACTCAGCACATGTTTCAGGACACCAGGCTCGAATCCCACACAGGAGTGGTGTCATACATGAGTTGCTTTCTCAGCTGCCCTGAAGCTCCTGGCTCACCCCAGGGTGCAGTGTTGTAGCTGTGCGCAGGCTGCTGTGCCCAGGCAGCACATTCCTGGTGTCTCAATAGCTTATGGGCTCCTGGTCAAGGGTTAGAGGGACAGTAGGGCTTCTTTGGTAGCAGAAGTGCCATGCTCAGGCCTTTGCTTGCTTTAATGGCTTGGAGCACTTGTGCAGCTGAGCGTGGCAGGGCACAGGGCAGCCCTGCTCTTGCTTAACCAGGAGAACTGAGGGGGGCCCAGCAGGTCTTTCCTGGTTCCTGCCCAGCTGCTCTTATTTTCTTGTTTGCTAGTGGCTCCTAAATAACTGTGTGCCCTTATCCTCCTTTATTCTTGGGTTCCTGATGGTTCCCAGTACTGCCCACCCCGCATGCTCCCAGGGCTGGCTGGGTGCAGTGGCACAGGCATCGCTGCCCAGTCTGTGGCTGCTGCGAAGCGAAGCAGCTGGTGATGCAGCCCTGCTTACCATTCCCTTCTTGGAGGTTCCCCCACCCAGAAATTAGGCATTTCTTCCCAACAGGAAACTTCTGCGCAGCCAGTGGGAGACAGACAGGCTGGATGTATTTGTTGAAGACAAGAGGTCTTGCCAGCTCAAGTACTGCCACATCAAAGTCCAGGACAATGGGGTTGAAGAGGGGATGCTGGATCACTCTGGTTACATTTATTTTCACTGCACTCCCATCTGTTCCGTTTAGGGATGTTGTTCCCATGTGGGCTTCGATCTCCTCTGGATTTGTCCTGCAAATATGGAATCCAAAACATGTGTGCTCACACACACCCCCCCCCTTCCCAAACCCTGACATTTAAACTGTGCTTGAGCCCATTATCCCTCATCCCATCTCCTGTCCCCTGGCTGAAGAGACCATCCCCCACCAATCTGCACCCTCCTGGCAGGGCGGGGGAGGTGGGGAGAAGGTCTCCCCTCAGCCTCCTCTTCTCCAGGCTCAACACCCCCAGCTCCCTCAGCTGCTCCTCAGAGGATTTGCCCTCCAGCCCCTTCCCCAGCCTGGTTGCCCTTCTCTGGACTCCCTCCAGCACCTCCATGTCCTTCTGATGGGGAGGAGCCCAGAACTGGACCCAGCACTTGAGCTGCAGCCTCCCCAGTGCCCAGCACAGGGGCACAATCCCTTCCCTAGACCTGCTGGCCACGCTGTGTCTGATACAAGCCAAGATGCCATTGGCCTCCTCAGCCACCCAGGCATGCTGCTGGCTCATGGTCAGTCAGCAGTCACCCATGGCTGTGGGTTTGGCTACGTGGCCACATGGAGCGGCACAGCTCTGTGCTGGTGAGCAGGACTCTTACTCATTGAAGCAGTGAGCTGCTGAGAGCAGCCAGCGGTCCCCGATTATGGTGGCTCCACAGAAGTGTCTGGAGTCTTCTTTCAGGCTAACTTGCCAGGGGATCTCTCCTCTGAAAGCATCTGTTCCTCCCACGATCTTGCTGGGTTTAGAGAACCCAGGTCGTCCTCCACATTCTGAACAAAAGCCAAAGCAGGACTTGTGAGTACTTCCAGCAGAGGACAAAGGAGGAGAGGCTTTTCTTCTCTCTAGGGATAGGTCAGAGCTGAAGTGCAAGGTGTCTGCCCAAGCCCTGCCTGCTGATCGTGGTGGTGCCATTCACAGCCATAACACAGGCTTTCACCCTAACTGCTGTGCTGCACCTTGGTCTTGGCAAGTCCTCAAGTTCTTAAGGCAGAGTAACAGAAGCTCTGTGCCTCTTAGCCTTGCCATTCCAAATAAAAAGTTAAGAGTAAATTTAGAAAAATACCCTACATCTGTATCTCCCTGCAGAGCTGCTAGGAGGGCTCCTCAGAGCTGACAGTCATCCTATGGACACCCACTGTCCTTCCCTTCAGGAAGAAGATGCATGGCTGCTGTGAAGGTGTAGGCATCAACTTTGAACTGCTGGGAGATCCTTAGGTGGCAACCAAAAGTAAGTGGTTAGGCTAAAGAGTGTCAGAGCACAGTGTCTTAGTACCCTGTCCTGGGCCTGCTGAACCAAACACATTACATGGGAGGCAGACAAAATTGCATCTTCAGTTGCATAAGCAAAGGTGCCTGTGAAGTCCCTCTGCACAGATACTGACTTTGCCAAGCTGCTCTGGGCTGAGCTGGAGCAGCCAGACAATGTCACTTGTGCCTTGGCCCTTAGCACTTGGGAAAGGGTTGTGTGGGTCACTCTACTGAAGGTCATTTCAGCTCAGCAGCGCCATGAACCTGACATCTGGACCTGTACCAGCCACTCTTCCTGCCCAGGTGCACCCACCCTGTGCTCATACCTTGTGGTCTCCAGGCAGTCACGGCCGTGCTGGCAGCTGGGTCTGCTGAAGAGGTGGGCACTGTGGTGGTGGTGTTGAGCTCCTCAGAGCTGACCACGTCACTCTTGGTACCCGAGTGTATTAGAGGGACGGTCTGGGCAATGGAGGTGGGGAAGGCAGAAATAGCATCCAGGATCCAGTCTCTGAGCTTGGTAACACGTGTGTACACCCCAGGCCGCCGGGCTTCAGCACAGCCAATCCCCCAACTCACAATTCCCGCCAGGAAAAACTTGCCAGATGGTTCTTGGCAAACCAGGGGCCCACCAGAGTCACCCTGCAAGAGAAGCCAGATGGTGAGCCAGATGAAGCCTGGGCTCCATCAGCAGAGGGGTGGCAGCAGGGACAGGGAGGGGATTGTCCCTCTCTGCTCTGCCCTGGGGAGGCCCCAGCTGGAGTTCTGTGTCCAGAGCTGGGGCCCAACACAAGAAAGATGTGGGACTGTTGGAGAGGGGTCAGAGGAGCCACGAGGATGGTCAGAGGGCTGGAGCAGCTGCCCTACGAAGAGAGGCTGAGGGAGCTGGGCTGGGTCAGCCTGGAGAAGAGAAGGCTGTGGGGGGACCTCATTGCAGCCTGCCAGTCCCTGAAGGGAGCTTATAAGCAGGAGGGGATTCAACTTTTTAAAAGGATAGACAATGGCAGGACAAGGGGGATGGATTAAAGCTAAAGGAAGGAAGGGTTAGATTAGATATTAGGGGGAAGTTTTTTTACAGAGAGAGTGGTGAGGGGCTGGAACAGGCTGCCCAGAGAGGGGGTGGGTGCCCCATCCCTGGGGGTGTTCAGGGGCAGGTTGGATGGGGGCCTGGGCAACCTTGTGTAGCTCCAGGCCTGGAGGTTGCTGACCCTGCCTGTGGCAGGGGGTTGGAGCTCTGTGATCCTTGGGGTCCCTTCCAATCCAGACCATTCTGTGATTCTGTGAGCTTCTCTCTGTGGACACTCTGAGCTTGCCCTGGCCACGCTGGGTATACCTCTGTCAGAACTTTCTTTGTCCCTGCATATCCCAGGTCACCTCTGATGATTTGCTCCAGCCAAGTGATGACTAAAGCATCTCTGGTGCTGGCCTTTGAATGCTTCTCTGTGTGGGCACACTGTCTTGCTGTTGAGCAGTAGCCTTGTGCCCTTGATATGCCAGAAGAGCACAAGTACATCCTCCTTAAAATATAGGGTGAACTTTTTGTTCCCCAAAAGCTGTAGTGTGTTTCAGTGTCCACTGCTCCTCTTTGGCATCTCGATTTTAATCTGAGGAGCTGCCAGGTACTTTGGTAGCACCAGTCCTGAGTACAGCTCAGGAAGTGGAGAAGAGTAGTTGAATAGCCAGAATAGCCCCTGAGCAGCAGCGCCCTGCTCTAAGCAATAGAGATCAGATCCTCATTTTTGTCTTCTGCAGTCCCTCATCTGTTCTTGGGTCTAAGGCCATGCCTCAGACCTGGGGGAGGGGGGAAGCATGACCATGGTGTCAGACTCTGCTGCTTGATGCATGCTGGGAGGGAAAGGACTCATGTTGGGAGGACTCATGCCAGCTTCCCTGGGCAAAGCTTACCTGGCAGGAGTCGATTTTCCCCTCCAGGTAGCCAGCACACATCATCCTGTCTGTGAGGGCATGGCTGTAGAGGCTGGAGCACAGTGTCTGGTCCAGGAGCTCCACTGTTGCTTTCTGCAGGAACTCTGGTTTCACCACTGAAAGGAGAAAGATGTAACTGTGAGCTCACCACAGGGAGCCTTGCACAGGACACCCTGCACATGGTGGAGCCCACCCTGGCTGCTCTGGTCAGCGCATGGCCTGAGTTCCCTTCCCTGGTGCCTCCCACACCACCCTCACCCCGCTACGGCTCCTCTGCTGCCTGCTACGCTTTGCTTACAGAAATCCTCCTTGAGGTAGCCCCAGCCAGAGATGAGGCACTTCTTGCTGGCTGGGAAGTGATGCCCAGCATCTGGCAGGCACACAGGCTGGATGTACTTAGTGAAGGTCACAGGTCTCTTCAGCTCCAGCACAGCCACATCGTAGTCGGCCGTGTCGGCATTGTAGGAGGGGTGTGGGATGATCTGGGCGATGCCCATCTTCACTGCGTTGCTGTCTGAGCCTCTGATGGAGGTGGTCCCTGTGTAAGCTGCCCACATAGCTGGGTCCTGGAACCTGGAAGATAAGACAGCCAGGACCACATGAGCCTGCAGCCACAGCACTTCCCTGCCACCCGGAGCCACTGCTCAGAGGGGTGCTGCCTCCTGCCCACCCTGCCACCTGCCCTGCGACAGGAGCTCCCCGCAGCTTATCTGGCAGGAGAAGGAAACCAGGTGTGATGGGGCCATGTGGGACAGTGGGAGCTTGGGCCAGAAAATACAGCAGCCTTTGGAAGCAGGGAGGGGGGCATCAAGGGGAGCTTACTCAGTAAAGCAGTGAGCAGCAGACACCAGCCACTTCTCCGTGAGGATTGCGGCACCACAGAAGTGCTCGTTGTTCTCTCGCAGGCTGACTTGCCATGGGAACTCCCCTCGGGATGCCTCCGAGCCTCCCACTATCCTGCTGGCAGTCTTCATGGCAGGGCGGCTGCCACAGTCTGAAAGGGAGGAGGGAGACACTGTGACAGGATCCTACTAACTGTAACCTCAGCACCCACTCAAGCAGCAGGACATTGCCAGGGGTATCTGGGCAGACTCTAACCTGCAGCCTTGGAAAAGAGCACTGCAAAGCACTGGCCCAGCCCAGCATCCTCCCTGAAACTGCTAAAGCAAGAAATTCTGGAGAGAAATACCTTGCCTAGTTTCACAAGCTTGGCCACTGGCTTGTGACCTGCTCACAGCAGCTTATCATAGAATCATAGACTGGGCTGGGTTGGAAGGGACCCCAAGGATCAGAGAGCTCCACCCCCCCTGCCACAGGCAGGGCCACCAACCTCCAGGCCTGGAGCTACACAAGGTTGCCCAGGGCCCCATCCAACCTTGAACACCTCCAGGGATGGGAAGCGGGCATGTGGCATTGGCTGGTCCACCAGGAAGGTGGTGGGCCTTGCCATGACCCTTTGCAGGTAGTGGTGGGATCAAGGTACAATTCTGAGGTAGGAATTCCCCTCATCCTGATGAGGATGTCTACTCTTGGCCTGACAAGTTGTGCCATGTCCTTGGCTCTCTTAGACCGGTGTTGTTACAGACATCAAGGTGTGCAGCCATGGGTTGTGCCCTGCCCCCTGTGCCCAGGAGACCTGCTGCAAGGGACTCACCACAGCCCCTTTCGTCAGAGGCGTCAGCGCAGTCATCCTGGCCGTCGCATTCAGGGTTTTCTTTCCACACACACTGGGTGTTGCGGCACATGAACGTGTCTCCAGGGCAGCTCCCTGAGGACAGCAAGGCTTTCAATCACTCATGCAGCCCTCCCAGGAACCATCCCTGACTTCCCCAGGGGCAACCACAACGGTGTCCTTGTCACTCTGCTCCCTGGCAGCGCCTGAGTCCCTGGGAGCTGCAGCCCTCCTGCAGCTTGTGGGGGAAAGGGCCCAGGACCACCAGTTGGGAAGAAGATGGGGCACAACACAGCTCCAGGGTGAGGCCTCAAGGAGCCTCAGGCCGCACTGTGCCCAGGGCGGTGGCCGAGGCGCTGGGGCAGGCGGCTCTTCCCGTTGCCTGGCTCTTACCTGCTTTCAGTCTGTGGGAAGAAGCCTCACTGGGACCTGTGACAAAGTGGAAGGAAGGGGGTCAGTGAGGGCATCCCAGCCAGGACCACCGGAGCCGTGTGTTCCCACAGACTGCGCTGCTCCCAGGCCAGGGCTACCAGAGGCTTTGCTCGTCTTTTCCTCCTGCTTGGCAAGTGCTGTCCTTGTCCCACAGCCAGCAGTGGGCTCCTGGACCTTAGTTTGCTCCACCATGGGCAGAGTGAGCAGTGGAGGAACAGCCACCTATAGCCCTGCAAGTGTTCTGGGGGGGTCTTGGGGGACAATCCCAAGAGCCATGGCAGCAACCTGCCTGCCAAGAGCAGGATCCAAGGCTGAAGCTGTGCAGTACTGATGCCCAAAGCAAAGAGTTGTCTGTGCACCCTGTCTTAGGGCTGCACAAGCCTTCTGAAGGTCCAAGGACACTGCCCATCATTAGTTCAGAGGACTTCACACGCCTTCATCTTTTCCAGGCACATGCATTTTTAAATCTGCTGGACCTGGAGTCCTGTGGTGACGTGAAACTCACTGTCAACTGAAGGAAAGGAGAATTTCTAGGCAGGTGGCTTCAAAGAATAATTCAAATATGAGCAATAACTACCTAGCAGGAATCACAGCCACATCTCTGAGGACTGCCTAAGGGCTGCTGCGTATTTGTAGGTACAGACAACCCAGCAGCTAACCTTTGGAGGCTTTATCTCTTGTCCCTCAGGCTGACTCCAGGCACTGTACCAAAAGGCAGAGAAGCTGCTATTTAAACTTCAGGCTCTGCTGTGGCCACAGCCCCCGAGAGCTGCTCTGCAGGGCTGAGAGCAGCAGGACAGCCTCAGTGCTGGAGGGGGACCTGGGGACTCCCCACAAGTGTCTGCTAAGTCACCACCAAGATCTTGGCATGTTCCTGCTGCCATCTTGTGAAGCTGGCAGCACCTGGGAGCTAGGAGGAGCATCTTCTTTGGGTGCCTGGCAGCACCTTGATTTCTAACGCTACTGCTGGGCACAAGGCCTTGACCAGATGTCAGAGCTAAAGCCCTGTGGCCCTTTGGCCATCTGAGACACAGCCTGTGGCTTTGTCACCTTCGGTGCTAGCAGCACCAGTGCGAGGCACCTTGCAGCTGTGAGAGGAGCACACCTGTCAGAGAAGCTGAGGAGATAGTCCCATAGGCAGGCAGGGAGAGCCCCTGCTTGTGCAGGGCGGCTGCCAGCCCATGCCTGAGGGCTTCCTCCTCCGTGGTGGAGCTCAGGGGCTGGGAATCCTGCGCGGCGAAGCGGAGGCGGAAATGGACGATCACGCTCGAGTTGCCGTTCCTGCTGGAAGACAGAGATGGGTCATGGACTCCATGGGCAACCCAAGGGACAGGCTCTTCTGCCAGCTGTCTGCAGGGAACTTGAGGGAAAGAGAACTAATTCTTAATAATTTAAGGTGCAAGTTGCTCTGGAGATGTGCTCTGGGTTGAAATGGTTGTTTCCATTTTTTTCTTTAGCTCAGAGTTCAGCTGAGGTTGAACAAAGCCCTTTTCTCTGCCTTTCTGATTGTGTTGCCAAAGGAAAGAATCCAGAGCATTGGTCTGGTCCCAGAAGAAAATTCAGTCTTGACCAAAAAGCAGTCGCTCTTTTGAACGAGAACACAAGTATGAGCTCACCTTCTTGGTGAAGCTTGACAGGATGCCCTGAAACATGAGTGTCACAGTCATCAGGGAGAGCTGCCTACACTCACCTGTAGCCCAGGATAGTGCAACCTGTGCAGCTCCAGTCCAGCTGGGACTCCTGGAAACTGGACAGAAACTGCAAAGCAAAGAATGATGGTCACACACTGATTAGGCAGAAGATCCCAGGGAGATGGGATTGGATGATACCTGGGATTATTCAGAGAGCTGGAGCTAGCTGAAGCATCTTCTCTTGTCTCTGCAAGCAGCAGGAGCACCTGTGTCCAGCTCAGGCGTAACCCTTTTCCCACCCTGGTTCAGGGCACAGGGCAGTGCATCTCTTTATGCCTTCCTACCACCTCTCTTTTGGAAGGCCCGAGCACAAATCTCCCACTCTGCAAAAGCCTCTTAAGGCCCTGACAGGGTCTCCTGAGGAGCAGCTCAGCCTCACGGTGTACCCTGCTGATGTCTCAGAAATCCCTCTTTTCCTCCTGCACTTGGTCTCCATGTTCTGCTCAATGAGAACAGTCAAGCTGGGCCCTGGGGAACCGCCAGCATCTTCTCTGCAAGCCCAAACCTACTCACCAGCCTCTCCAAAGCAGGTGTGAGCACCCTGTAGTAGTCTGAGTTCTCCATCTGTAAGCTGCTGTTGAAGGCGATTCCTCGCAGCTCCACTGTGTGCTCAAAGCTGGTCTCCCCCGTGGGATGACAGGCTGCCAGGAAGGGAAGGTCTTTGTTAGAGGCACAAAGGACATGTGGAGCTCTGGGGCCATGGCTGGGCACAGCTGTCCTTGCTGTCTGCTTTGGAACATGGGTCTTGTCATGTCCTTTAGACCCCTCCTGGTTTGAGCAGCTTGACTGTCCGTGAGCAGCCCTGACTGCCTTGGGGATTCCCCTGGGCTACCTCACACACAGCCAAGAGGAGAATTTTGCACTGATTTGAACTTGAAAATGGCTTCAAGCCTGAGACAAAAGGTCATTAATAGGTGGGTGTGACCTGACAATGCAACCCCAGATTGGCCCCATCCCTGCCAGAACAGGCTAGGGAGAGGTGTGCTGGGTACCAAGGCCAGCTTCTAGAGTAGTGCTGTGTGGTAGAGCTGTGCTGGTGGGCTATGTCAGGCTGGGGTCCACACCAGCGTGCTGGGCTGAGGTGGCATCTGGCCATGGGGCACCAGAGGCAGCAGGAGGGAGGTGAGAGAGATGAGGAGGTGGTGGTTGTGCTCTGGAGTGGGACAGTGAAGCAGGCAATGGCCAGTGGCTGCAAGAGGTTGTGATAGGAGATAGCTGGGGCAGGGAGGTGCTGTGACAGGAATTTGGGGAGTCACAATCCAATTAGAGGAGAGGAATAGAGCATGCACGTCGTGTGACACTGATAGAAAGTGCCTTCAAGTCAGATATTGAGAACATGACTTGACTACAGCCCTTGAAGTTTGTGTGGGTATGTGGGGAGAGTTGACCACGTTTTGGCCTCAGCAGAAGGCTTTTGAGGACTTCTGCTGTGAGGACTGTCAGCTGTACAGACCTTTTTCTCTTTTTTTTTTGGAGCTGATGAACTGAAAGAACATACCCAGTTACACACTCACCCAACAGGATCCCCAGGTAGAGGGCTGTCACACTGCCCACTATGACAGCAGCGACGGTTACCTTCCAGCAGCTGACCCTCAGTCCCCTTCTCTGGGTGCTTAACACTGGCTTAATTTGGTCCATACTTTCTGAGCAGCAATACCAATGGCCTCTGTGATTAAAAAGAGGAAGAAAAGCACAAGACTGGGATGAAACATGACATGCCAGCTATAATTACCCCAGGAGCTCCAACCAGTGCATTATCACAAGAAGTAGTGTGACTACAGCTGTGTTGTTGTAGTCAGGAGATCCTGGTGGACAGCAAGCAAGCCAAGAGGGTGCTGGGTTGCATCAACAAGGGCATCACCAGTAGAGATAAAGAAGTCATCATCCCATGTTACTCAGCACTTGCCAGGCCTCACCTGGAATATTGTGTTAGGTTTTGGGCCCCACTATACCAAAGAGATGTGGCCAGGCTGGAGAGGGCCCAGAGGAGGGCCACCAGGATGATCCAAGGACTGGGAATCCTGCCATATGAGGAAAGGCTGAGAGAACTGGGTTTGCTCAACCTTGAGAAAAGAAGACTTAGGGGAGATCTCATCACCATGTTCCAGTACATAAAGGGTGACTCCCAAGGAGATGGAGACTTGCTTTTTTACAAGGAGTCACATGGAAAAAGATCAGGAGTAACAAATTACTCCTGGGGAGATTCTGATAGGACTCCAGGGGAAAATTTTTCACAAAGACAACAGTCAGCCACTGGAAGTGGTGGTTTGCCCAACACTGGGCATTTTGAACATTCAGCTGGACAGGATGCTGGGCCATCTTGTCTAGATGGAGCTTTTACCAAGAAAGGTTGGACCAGATGATCCTTGAAGTCCCTTCCAAATGGTATTCTGTGTTTCTGACATTAAAAACCACTTCTCCTTCCTCAGTCCCAAACGGTCTGTCCTGCCAAGGGACATTTAGTCTGGTCACTTCTGCAGGGGCCTCTTCCTACCAGTTGAGAGGATGCTGTGAGTGGTTGGGCTGCCCCAGCAGCTATTTACTGATGCTATAAATCAGGCTGTGACTTCAGCAAAGGGAAGCTGTGCAGGAACAGCCTTTTCTAATGCAAATGCATCCAGAAATGAAAGAGGGCAGAAAGGGAACCGGGACACCAGGAGCAGCAGCACTGTTTCAGAAGAGCTTTTCAATGTTTTCCAAGGTCAGCAACTGTTCAAAGTGAGGCTTCTAGATAAGAGATTTTTAAAAGGTCACGTGTTTTTGTGAGGCAACAGACAGAAAGGGGTGAGGAAGGGAGAGTCCATCCAAGATACCTCTAGTTTTTTTCTAACAGACCTCCAAATATTCTTTTCCAGCTGTAACTGAGCCTGGCAGAGATAGGCACCGTGGGCCCCTGGGTTTTGCTAACAATATCTCCATTTGACAATTCAGCTCTGGCTAAGAGGAGACATTTTTTTTTCCAGCAGTCCTTGTGACCTAAATACATACAGATGAACAGTCATTCCTCTGCTCTTTCAGCAGGTCTCAGAGCTGAACATGGAAGCTCAAAACCAACGCTAGTCCAGATGTGCTGAGGAGTGCAAGAGTGATCTTGCTGCTAATATGGACCTCAGAGGCACCTGAGAAAAAGAATTTAACTTCACAGACAAAATTGGCAATGATTGGGTGTTGTTTTGGCAAGTTGGACTGAAGTAACCCTCACTGGGTGTGAAAAGCCACACTGCAGGAAAAGCAACTTGGGAGCCCAGAAAGCAGTTCATGGTATTGATTGCATTGGCATTTTAACTGGAAAAGAAGAGAGGATTTGGAGACAGAGAAGCCACCTATTCCCCAAAACAATTAAAACTTGTGTTCTTTGCTCTCCCTTTTAGCATAAGGAAAGTGTGTTGCCTTTTGGTGTAAGTGGTGTGAGCTGAAGGATTATTTCAAAGCCATGTAAATGGAAAGCCCACCTTGCAAGAGCAAAATAGAGATTGGGTTTATTTAATTCTTTTTTTAGTGAACAAAAAGAAAGACCCACCTATAAATAGGTAATGGAGAGAAGGAGCTATTCCCATTGAAAAACATGGAGAGAAGGTAAAGGTAATGGAGAGGAGGAGCAAGGAGCTATTCCCATTGAAAAACATCGTTGCAGAAAATCAGAGGAGCAAAAAGTGAATTTTGTTGCTGGGGGAAGAAGTGAGGAGAGCATGACCAGAGAAGCATGGCTCTCTGGTAGGAATGTCAAGAAGAAAAAACACATTTAGGATTTTTTTTTCAGATTAAAAGTGGTTATAAAATGTGATGCCCAACAGCAGGGTGGTGGGGGAGGGGAACAGCAGTCTAAGAGAGTTCTTCCAGTCCTATCTCAGAGGGGTTTCAGCTCCCTGTTCCATTTTAGCAGAGAAGTGGTGTAAGATGGGCTACAAAATCAACAGGAACTGCCCTGTGAAAATAACCATCTCCAGCTGTCCCTCAGGAGCCTGAGATTCCCAGGAGACAGCCACCATCTCTGTTCTTCTGCTTCTTGGCAGCTCAGGGTTTGTCTTCTCCACAAGAGTCTGGCTTTTGGTCCAGGGCAGCCTTGAGGCATTCGACAGAACCTTTTTGGAAGGTGTATTTACTGACACCCACTCTGCTCACCAGTGAGGACAAGGAAGTATCACGTGTGTGAGCACATGTGTACTCATGTCAGGGGCATGTCACGTGCAGGAACAAGGCAGGGTCACAGGAGGGAGATGCTGGGTGCCTGGCCACGCACTGGGCACAGATCACAGGCTCCCCATGGCAGGGTGCTGTGTTTCAGCCTGGTGAGCCCCATGGAGAGCACAGCACTGTTCAGCACATTGTGGTGGTTCCTGTTTGCAGGTAAAAACTGGCTTCTTGCAAACTGTGATGGCTCCTGAGGCTGAAGTGTGACAGTGACCTCCAAGCACTGTGCCGATGGCTGCCCAGCAGAAGGGCTTGTGTTTCGATCACTTCCAGGGAAGAGGCACCTACAATGATCTTTTTCTTCATTTACCTCCACATGCCCTGGCCCCTTGTCTTCCACTCCTCAGCAGGCATTTCTCTTCCTTTGCCCCTGCTGTCTTGTTCCCTTCATGTTTGTTCCTCTTCAAGCGTCTCCTTCCACTTTCCCAGAACTCTCCAGCTCTTTGTGCTTAGTGTCCCTCCCTTCAGAACAGGAATGCAAACACCTCACACAGCTTTGCCCCATGTTTCCTCTTGCTGGTCTCCAGCTTCTCCTGTTCCAGGTCTACCAGACCCCAGCAGCAGTCATAGAATCACAGAATGGCATAGGTTGGAAGGGTCCCCAAGGGTCACAGAGCTCCAACCCCCTGCCACAGGCAGGGCCACCAACCTCCAGGCCTGGAGCTACACAAGGTTGCCCAGGGCCCCAGCCAACCTGCCCTTGAACACCCCCAGGGATGGGGCACCCACCCCCTCTCTGGGCAGCCCCTTCCAGCCCCTCACCACTCTCTCTGCAAAGAACTTCCCCCTAATATCTAATTTAACCCTCCCCTCCTCCAGCTTCACTCCATCCCCCTTGTCCTGCCATTATCTCCCCTTTAACAAGCTGATTCCCCTCCTGTTCCTCTGCTCCCTCCAGGGACTGGCAGGCTGCAATGAGGTCCCCCCACAGCCTTCTCTTCTCCAGGCTGAACCAGCCCAGTTCCCTCAGCCTCTCTTTGTAGGGCAGATGCTCCAGGCCTCTAATCATCTTCATGGCCCTCCTCTACAGTCCTCCACTACAAGGACTCCAGCCAAGCCTCTCCTATGATCTGCTGACCAGAGGAAAGAAACAGGGAAAGAAACACAAGACACAAACAGTGGACAATGTCCCCAGACACAGAGTCCTCTGGAGTTTTTGTGCTGCACTTCTAACATGTTCAGATGGTTTTCTCCAACACTCTGATGATAAAGGGCAGCCGACACGCTGCAGCCAATTGATTAACCAAGTGTTAATAAAGCTTTTTATTGATCCCATATTAAGTGGTTACCATTACAGGGTAGTCTGGCTCCCAGCACAGTCTGCTGAGCCTTCAGACACACGGGCTGTAAAACCTGTCTCATGGTCTAAGGTCATGCCTCTAAGTCCTCACTCAGACAGAGCCCTTGTGAAATGATGGCATTGGCATGAAAAATATGTGACTGGCTTGGGGCAGACAAGATCAGCAGCAAATCCTCCAGTAACCTCAGGAGGTAATGAGCATTTGGTCAAAGGTGAGTGAAGGACTCCCCTACAAAGAGAGGCTGAGGGAGCTGGGCTGGGTCAGCCTGGAGAAGTGCTGGGTGTTAACCACTTCGTCCCAAATGCTGCTCACCTGCAGCACTCCTCTTGGAGGTCCATCTGCTTCACCTGCGCTCTCCACAAGCCCAATGACACTGTGTGGGCCTTGTTTATTGTCCCTCTTGGACTTCAAATGTCTCTCAATTTACAAGTAAGAAGATCCTCTCCCCGCCTGCCAGCTCTGCAGTCTCAGCTGGGACATGACAGACAGGCTGAGCTCCCATTATCACGCTAACAAAGGCTCTAACATCAGCTCCACCTTGGAGACACTCAGCCCCGGGCTCTGCCTTTGGTAACAGAGTACCGGGCACATTGGTACCTGCAATTACTTCTTAAAACTTTCAGCCCTGGATTACAGGGTAAAATAAAGGCTGCCTTCCTCCCCCCACTGCGCTGGCCTGACAACTGGTACCAATAGTAAATACTGAATGCACACCGGGAGTATCCAGTGAGTGCCACTGCTGTCCAGTCACTTTTCACAGCAGGGACACTATACAATTTGATCCTTTTCAGCTCATGAATGGCCAAGGAAAACCTCACATCCTTAACTCATGGCATTTCCTCCAGCTACAACCACCCTCCTCCCTTGGACACAGTGCCTGGCCCAGCACAAGGGCTTTGGGAAAAATCTTTGTCCTGATGAGGTTGGTGGAGATGTTGGGCCCAGAGGTTCCTCAAGAAGTGGGGATGAAAGCAGGCAGCTTTGTTGTGCTGATAATGACATTTTAGTCTTCCTTACCAGCTTAGGTACATGAGAAGCAATGAGTAAATGGCATCAATTTGTACCTTCAGCCTGCATTACAGCTTGACAAGCAGACCTTATCCTTCATGGGCGCAACCCCCCCATGCTACCCTGCAACCAGGCATCTGTGATGCATGCTCCCTCAAAGGAAGAAGTCACACAGCAAACCAGCTGGTGATGAGAGGTGTCTGCCACGCCGGGAACTCTGAGCACCCCAGTCAATGGGATTTTTGTCATTGACTTGAGAACCTGCAAAGGAAACTGCACAGGGATCCCTACGGGGTAGTGTCACCTGCTGAACTCAGTGTCACCTGCTGAATTCAAGTGCTGAGGCTGTGTGACTGGTCAGCCAGCTTCGGGGACCCAGCCCCAAGCATGGGCCACAGGACACGCAGACAGCTCAAATCCTGCGTGGGGCTGTGCTGCACCTTCCCCCCCAGGGACCTCCTGGAGCAGGAGGTGCCTGAGCTCTGCAGGGCAGCCTCACGCCTGGCAGCTGAGCCTGTGTGGAGCAGCACTCTCCAGCCCTTTCCTTCACCCATGGGAACAAATGCACCATCCACCTGCAGAAGCACCGACTGCAGCCCAAAGGATGGAGCGATTCCAAGGCCCCAGAGGTGCTACAAGGTTTGTCCCATGCTGAGGACAGAACCTCTCACAGCCATGGTTATTTCACAGAGCAATAATGCTTTTTGCTTTAGAGTTCAGATCTACTAAGTCAGCTAAAGCTGACCTCTTATTTCCCATGAACTACCCTGAAGTTTCTAGAATAGTTCATAATTTATAATAGCTTTTAAACAGTGCAGACCACCCTCTTTGTTTTCCAGAGCATTAAAGAAACTAAGATGTTCCTCTTTAACCAATACTTTGAGAGAAGAGAGTCCAGGGATCACTTTCCACCAAGGCTCATCCATCTGAGCCCACGTTTGACATAGCTGAAGAGATGCTGGTTAATAGACAAAACACACAACGTCCTACAGAAATATACCTTGCAGGGCACAACTGGAAGTGTCCAACTTCCACAGACCTTCAATGGGGAGCCCATGTCCTTTGGTCTGATGAGCAGGAGAAATCACCTCCAGCATCACCAACTTGTTTGTGCAAAGTGCTCCCAACCATCCCTGAATAATTTTTGTGTTATATAGAATAAAAAAACCCCAAAGAAACAACCAAAAACCCACTAAAAAGCACTCCAGAATCATGGAAGGAAAATGATCTAGCTGGAAGTGACTGAAATGGAAGCACTGATGCTATTTGCATGATTTTAAATGACAGTTGAGAAGCTTCCCCTAACCATAAATTCAGAGACAAGTGATTTCCTTAGGGCCAGCAAAGCCAGAGGGGTGGGAGCATGGCTGGAAAACTCAGCAGGGAGGAGCAGGTTCAAATTCCCACTTGTCTGGAAAGCTCCGAGTGCAGGCAGCAACCCCTGCCGAGCCCTGCTTAAACCCGCCGAGCCCTGCCTAACCCCGCCG
>VZTU01008924.1:53863-69312 GCA_013400835.1 Zapornia atra
TGGGTCCCGTTAGCAGAGAGCGGGTGCAAGTTGCGCTCTCCCTACCCGAGCCAGGAGAGCCCGACCCCCTGAAGGAAACAGAAAGGACCGTCCGGAGGGAGCAGGAACTCACCGGCTTCGCTCTCCCCGTTGCCACCGAGGCGTGGGGGGAGGGGGGTGGGCTGCCCCAAAACCTGCCCCCGGAGCGGCGCGTCCCGGAGCTCCGCTCGCCGGGGACTGTCCGGCTGCGCCGGCTGCAGGGGAAGGGGGAGGCACAGGGCAGTTTGCATACAGAGCTTAAAGGCACAGGCCGGGAGGCCCAAAAGGGGTCCACTTGAAAGCTGGGTTTTTNCCCTGGAAAGCTGGTTTTTTTTTTTCTCCACGGGACTTTGAGTTTCGGCGCTTCCTCCCCTCTCCTCCGCCCCAGTTGTGCGCGTTGGGAATGAAACACCCCCCGGCTCCTGGTTCTCCGCAGCCTGCGGCACCTTTCCGCAGGGCAGGAAGCAAAAGTGCTGCTTGAGGTGCTGGTGGGTTCATGCCAGAACTCACCAGAACCCCACAGCCCCACGCAGCGAAACCCTGCTCCCTTTAAAAGCACCGTCCCACGCACGCAGGGCACAGCGAAGGGGGGGCACTCCTGCAAAAAAGCGCTCCCCGATCAGGCATCCGTGGTCCTTGCAGCCTGGACGGTACCGCCGGGACAGTCCCTGTTCGAGGAGAACGGCCCAACTGCTGCGCAGCGCCGGGCAGCGATGCGCTGGGGAAGAGCATCGCACACACCTGTGGCAGAGGCTAAAGCCAGACAGGGCTCCTTGTGCTGTAGTTGATGCTTGAGCCCACAAATGACCCTTGTACCAGCTTGGAAAGAGAGAAACCCCAAGAAAAACTGAGAACCGGTTTTGCTTTAATCTGAATTTTTGCTTAAATCTGAATTTTTGCTTTAATCTGAACTTTGGCTTACTGCTCCCACCCAACTGCCACTTCTGATTCCACATGAGCAAAAAGCTGTAGCAGCCAGTGTGCTGAAGTGCAAAGCAAGGAAAGACACAGGATTCTAAATCATAAAATGATCAGAGACTTCTCTGAAGTTGGGGGTTTTTTTTAAAAAAAAAAGCATTTTCTTTCATTCAACATCTGCTGTCCCAGGAATCTCTTCAGACTCAGCAGCAACCACTGGAACCTGTTGTAGGTGTCCTGAGCACTACTAATGAGGAGTTGGGTCATTAAAATTCCTCCTGCAGGTTTGTTGTCCCTGGCCTCGAACACTTCCAGGGACAGGGCATCCACTACTTCTCTGGGCAGCCTGTTCCAGCCCCTCACCACTCTCTCTGGAAAAAACTTCCCCCTAATATCTAACCTAACCCTTCCTTCCTTTAGTTTGAATCCATCCCCCTTGTCCAGGAAAACGCAGCAGTCTCTGAACATGAACACATCTGGCTGCACGCGAGCCAGTGGATGCCACAAGCAGCTCCTGTCCTTCCTGAGATGCTGTACCATGTGTGCATCCCTCTAACAGAGCTGAGCAGAAGACTGATGCTCTCCTAAAAGTTCCACAGATAAAGAAGAACCTGCACATATCTTTGTGGCACTGGAGAAGACAAAGCTGCTTGACCGAAGCCAAGAGTAAGAGGAGGAGGAGAGATGTGGCTGCAGTAACAGAAGAACTAGCAATATGTAGGAGGTGTGGTAGTGATGGATTAGAAGTGAGGGGGTCTCTGCACTGCCAGTGAAGGGGCTGGGAGCAAATACACTAAGTTAAATGGGATGACAGTCACTATGGGTGTGATCATAGAATCATAGAATGGTCTGGGTTGGAAGGGACCCCAAGGATCAGAGAGCTCCACCCCCCCTGCCACAGGCAGGGCCACCAACCTCCAGGCCTGGAGCTACACAAGGTTGCCCAGGGCCCCATCCAACCTGGCCTTGAACACCCCCAGGGATGGGGCACCCACCCCCTCTCTGGGCAGCCTGTTCCAGCCCCTCACCACTCTCTCTGTAAAGAACTTCCCCCTAATATCTAATCTAACCCTTCCTTCCTTCAGTTTTAATCCATCCCCCTTGTCCTGCCATTATCTGCCCAGGGAGCCCGGCCCCAGGGAGCCCGGCCCTGTACTCACTGTTCCCAATGGGGCCTCCCCAGTGCAACCATTTGGTTCATGTGGCAAGAGCCCTGCGACTTGTTACAAGTGTGAAACTCAGGACTGTGTCTTAGCTGTGTACAGCTGGGATCAAGGTTTGCCCATCAAGTCCCAGGGCTGTCCAGGAACCCCTCATTCAATCTTCTGCACAGATAATGAATTGAGACAATGAACTGACTTCAAACGAGGCAATTGACTGAAGATCTCCACAAGTATCCAAGCAGTTGGTGCAGGAGCTCCCCAGGTGGGAATTTCAGTGTGCCCTGGAGACAGCCTTCAGGCACAGACCAATTCCTGTGCTGAAATGAGCTATCTCCTGGATGGAGAGCCCAGCTTTTACTTCCAGAGACTCCCTGAGGGGGTCTTACAGCAAAACCCAGCAGCAGCACTACAGAGATAAGTGAGTTGTGGTCAAGATAAACTTTCTGCAGATGCAGAAATAGTCACGTAGGACAGATGATGAGTCAGTGTGCAGGATCCCTGGGAGAACCACGCTTGGAACGTGATTAATCCATAGTGACACATGGCAAGTGGTGGTGCTGGTGGAGGAACCTTGGGCCAGCTTTACAGTGAGGGTGCAGCAAAACGCAGTTTACGGTCTCACCTGACCCTATTTCAGTGATTTAATTCCTCATTAGAACACTGCTCTGTGCTGAGACAAATAATTTAAGTTTGGGGTGGGGTTTTTTGGGGTTGGGGGTTTTTTTGGGGTTGGTTTTTTTTTTGTTCTGGCTTTCATTTTTTTTTTATTTTTAGGAAATGCTCTGCCCATGTCCATGCACCAGATACAGGAATATACAAATCATACAAACTCAATCATTGTGCTAGATTTGTTCTAGTGTACAGGTGTACCTTTAAATCTAGAAAACTAATTACTGTTTCAGCTAATATGGGATGAAGTTTAGAATACCTTAGGATGAGCTTTGTGGCCAGACTGTCTCTCATTTATTTAACACAAACCAGTCTTTCTGGTTTCGAACCCTCTTTGCCTGAATGGAAGTAGCTGTCTCTTAACTCCCCAGCAGAAGCCTGAACAGAAAGGCTGTCTAGCTGCAAGTTTGGGTTGGTTTTCTTTTTTTTAAAGCCAAATAACAGAAGAAATATTTCCATTTTTGTCTTCCCAGCTGTATGGCTTCTCTGAAAGTGAAACACAAGGCGTGCTGAAAGCCATGGGCACAAAAACCAGCAGGGAAATGTTCATGCTCTCAGTTTGTACCATTGGCAGAATCACTCACGACTTGCCTTGGAATTCAGTAGAAATTTACTATTTTTTAAGAAAGAGGGACTGCAAGTGACCCACCTTCCCTCCCCATGAAGAGCAGCACAACATGCAATGTGAGCCCAACCTGACTGTCTCACATCAGGGTTGTTAACACCCAGAGAAGGGGTGATGAGTGTGACTGCTCCGGGAAGGTGAAACGCTGCTCCTGGCACTGAAAACTTGGACATGGCATGGGTGACACTCAGAAAAGTTGTGTGGAACCCAGCTGAAGGCAGACCCTGCATGCAGTGAGCTTTTAAGTCCCTGAAGATATTTTCTCACAATATGAAGTAAACAAGTAGATTTCAGGTAAGAAAATAACAAAAAGTCAGTTCAAAAATTAAGTATCTTTATTTTACAGTTTTAGAAAAATTTTTACAGTTTTAAACTAAAACAGGCTACAGGAAAGTCAATTCCAGTGGGTTTTAAGAGCAAAAAGCAAAGAAGAAAACCCACTGCAATTTCACTTGACAAGTCCTTTTCAAGTTTGCTTTCTTTCACCACACTTATGTATGTCTGAAACTGGTTTAATTCCTCCATGGAAAATTTAGTCTGTGATATTCCTCATCTCTCTCTGTAAGAGTCTGTTCCCCCCGACTGTGAATTTTGAAATAGAATCTGAAATAAATTTTTCTGGCGTTTCATCGCAGAAGAAAGAAGCAAATCTACATTTGGTCACTGGGAATGCTATATATTACAATGTATTTACATATATAAAAATATATATGTATATTATAGTATGCTGTGCAGTTGGATCCAAGGCTGTAATTCTGGGGAAGAGGTGTTATCAAATGCACAAGGAGCTATCATCAAATGCACAAGGAGCTATCTAGACTCACCCAGACCAAATTGCAAATCTGATGTCTGTAGGTTTGGAAAGACAGAAATGTTTACTGAAAACATCTTTTACTACTTGGAAATGATACTGCTTTTTCACTTGGTCTTCACGATGGCTCTATCCTGTTGTCAGTACAGGAAGGTGTTGGTAAGGTGGCATGTCTGGTTCTTTGTTGTTATTTGCAAATAATAGCTACAACAACAAAAAAATAATCTTACTTGTACCAGAGATGTAAGATAATTGTACCATAGAGAGATACAGAAAAATGACTAATCTATCATGCCTGGAGATACCATGCAGCAGTTCTGCAAGTCATCACCTAGCAAATCCTCCGTCAGGCTGCGTGAAAGGAGAGCGTTACCTGTCAGGGAAGGCAGCAGGCCTGCCCGCGGCCTAGCTCTCCTCACAGAAGACATAGGCCCTGACAATATCCTCGTGTTCCCAAGAGACAGGAAAAGTTCCTCATGCAGAGAGGATCCTAATAATCACATTCTCCAAACACAGAGGCCTTGTTGACAGGGGTACAGGCTGCCCTAAACCAAGGAGTTGTGGGAAGGTACTTAGGAGTAACGGAACACGTTAAGAACCAGCCGTAATAAGATGGTCAAGAGAGCCAGTGTGCAGATGCTTTTGGACATCAAAGGTAAACTAAGGATATTTAGCTATAAGATATGTTTATCAGCACTCAGAATCACTAACGAGTCAGTGGGGTGTAACCAGTGTGTGTAACCAATTAGCAGTTCTTTAGCTTGCTACGTTTGCAGTCTATAATCTGTGTGATTTCACCCAATAAATGGCTTCACCCAAAATTCATATTGAACTGTGTGTTGCCCATCGCTGGTCTCCACAGTTACTCTCCTCACAGGAGGTTTACAGCTCAGCAATCCACTGGGCTAAAACTACGAAGCTCTTTAGTGCATTACCTGACTGAGAAAGTGAGATGCAAGATACAAAGGAGGGAAGCAGGGGAAGGGTATCTATTTTACCAGCATCCCTGCTGCACCCATTGGGGACTGAACACACCTGTGCTGAGAACTGGCCCCACATCCTTTACATCCCATATGTGTGTCATTCCCACTGCTGCAGCTTGGCAATAGTGCCCCTGGGCAGGAAACAGACTGGAACCAAGTTTGCAGTTCAGTCTTCCTACACCTGTGAACTCTCTTACCATGTTTTGGGGTGCTTTTTGGGTGCTTTTCTTTCTTTCACCCCTCTCCACAAAGCCCAACTCTCAGGGTGCACCTGTGCTGAGGTGAGCCAGGGGTGTGCTGGAAGGGGCACAACTGGCTCTTGTTCAGTCCTTCCCTCTCAGAACATCAGGACCCCAGCGTAACGCCCTGAACACCCCCAGAGGTTTCCAACGCTTCCCGGGCTGCTGCAGCTGGAGCCCTTCTCACAGGCTTCTCTCCCTTGCCTCAAAACCACCTTTTTTAAAGCCTCTGCATTCTCCTGCCCTGTGAAAAACAACCATCCTGTGGTTTTGCAATTTGCAGTTGCACTTCAGGCTGCTGGGTATTTGCCATACATACCCTTAGGTCTTTGCTTTGTGGTTGGACCTCTCTGGAGCAAAGTCTTCCACTGCCATCCTCTCTGGGTGTCTCCTTGTGCTTTCTGAGCCACCTTTTGTCTCAGCCTTTCCCTCTCCCTCCTACCCAGCATCCCTGGCACAGAGCTTTTCTAAAAGAGCTTGTTAGCACAACTCTGGTCCCTTCCAACCCCTATGATTCTATGATGTCCTGCTGGGAAATCGTACTCTGGATAAAATACCAATCTTTCATTGTCATTGATGTTTTCTGGACCTCTCACCATAGTTCCTGTTCTCTTCCTGAGTCTCTAATACAATGTTCTCATTCCCCTGAGGACACAGCCCTTACAGACCAATGTTTAAAATAAAATCTGTGTATTTGCTAGGTGAAGGCACCCTCTCTGCAGGCTCTGGACAATCTGATCTGCTGGTTAGTGTTTCTAACAGGAGGATGTGATTACATGAGGTGTTAATACCTATTAGTTGTACATTATTTACCCATGAATGCAAATAACTTGCTAAATGATGAGAGTATGTAAAAAATACTCAGTTTTGTCAATTTCTAATCAACAAAGGTGCTGTTAATAAGAATTATGACAGGGCTTTACACTTTGAACAGCCAGTGTCATGCAAGAAACCAGAATTATATGTACTACCCAACCCTGGGGCTGAGGAGAAGAAAGACAAGGACAAAAACTGCATCTTGCACTAAAAGACCTGCATTTTTAAAATTATCTAGCCAGGAAAAGTTCTCCAGTGATATCCAGGAGATGCTGAGCTGCTGTAAGGGCTCAAGGATTTGTGTTTTGAAAGAGCTCTTGAAGCAAGCCTATAGAAGAACAGAGTTCATGGTTAAGTAGAGAACTACCTATCCCATTTCTAAGCATTCTGTTGCCCATCAGGTACTAGGAAAGAAGCAAGAGCTGCAGGTGAATACACAGAGGCTCCCAAATGGTGCAGGTACTGCTTACTGGCTAGCTTCTCTCTGGCTCCACAGCCAGTCCTACTTCCAGTGTTCTTAGAAGCCTCCAGGCACCACCCTTCTATCATAGAATCAGACTGGTCTGGGTTGGAAGGGACCCCAAGGGTCACAGAGCTCCTGCCACAGGCAGGGCCACCAACCTCCAGGCCTGGAGCTACACAGGGTTGCCCAGTAGTCACAGGATGTTGTGCCAGGGCATCACAGATGCAAAAACCAAATGTGAAACACAGAAACACCCAGGCCTGAGAAACACCATCAGTACTTGTGGGGCATCAAGACACGCTGAGGGCTACTGTAAGGAAGGAAAAGCTTGATGTCTTGATCTCAGATAATCAGTCATGTAAGAAGTTCAAGAAATGTGGTGTGATTAATATAAGAGAGGGAGGAAATAATGAATCCAACAGTTAACTAAATGCAGCTGTTAGACACATGGAAAACACACCATGCTGCAGATCTTCTGCCTTTGGGTATTTGTCCAAGTTTAGAGAAAACAACTATTTTCACAAGTTTAATTCTTACAAATGTGGATGTGCTCATTTTCACTGGCCTTGGTAAAGCCAGGATATATTTTTCTCTATATATTTTGCTGGGTTTTTTACATATTTTGTTTAACATGCTTTTCATTTGGGGGGAAAAAAAATATCCTCCAAGTTAGGAGAGGATTTGGGATTCTTCTCCTTTCCTTAGCATCCCTTGAAAAATCTTTCAGGCTGCACTCTACTTCCAGCTGCATTTGTGCAACCCTTCAGGAAGAGAGTGTCAATGGAAGCACTTGGTCCAACCTACTGATGCTCAGTCATTTCTGAGCCAGGAAAGAATCCAGGACTCACTGCTGAGATACAAAGGGAGTTTTTGGTGTTTGGTTGGGGTTTTTTTTTAAAGTGGGGTTGTTTATTTTGGTGGTTTTGGATTGTTTTAAAAATAACTAAACAAGAGCTTCCCCTAAACACAGACAAGTTTTCAGAAACAAACCAGAAACACATCAACTTTACTTGTAACTTTCATTACTTTGAACATTTTAGCTCGAGTTTGGTGTGGGATGTATTATCTGCAATCAAATAAAATCAGACAGCTACACTGAACACACCTTCACATCTTCCTATACAAGGTCAGATTTTACATTAAGCTGGTCAGGGAAGGGTTTGAAAGACAAAAAAACCCACAGCCTTGATTGTTGCTGGTTGAACTGTGCAGGATCAGGGTCTGAACAGTCGCAGCCAAACTAATACCCCAGGGTCACCCGATCTGTACAGTACTGGAACAGTCAAAGTATGTAATTCATTGCCAGGTTACACACTTTAACTGGAGATATTGCATGAAGCAGCTATTCCCCCACCCCCCCAGTGTAGTTTAAAAACCCAAAATCCCACAGAAGGTGAAGGATGTGCTCCACCCAGCCTTGTCTAGAATGTCATGTGAGCAAAACAACTGTTACAAACCTACAAACTAAGGGAATTCTGCCCTTTGGAGTCAATAAACAATTGGAGAAGCAAACTGTTTCCTAACCCACGACACATGAGAACAAATTATAACACATCCTTCCAAAGGAGATGATAAAACTTCATGCTTCATCAGCAGAAAGCTACTGGCTTTGGAGTATAGAAAAAGCTTTTCCAAGTAACATTATGACAGAGAGACAATCGAGGCAAAGAACAAGCAGAACTGTGAGTCAGGCTCCAGACTCCTTGTCTTGCTATTTGTCAAGTTCCTTATTTAAACACAAGATTGGTTTCTTAATTTAATATACATACTGAAGCCATTGTATAAATTAAGGCATAATCCAGCTGGCTGAAGTTTTCAGTAAAATGTCTCTGTTGGTTTTTATTAGTAATAATTGGTTGGGATTACTGCTGGCAAAAGGAGCATAGTTCATAAAGAGGAAATTGAAAAAACAGATCTCTCTAGTAGCACTCTCTTCCATGAAGGTGATTTGTAAATTAAATGTAGTGCAGGCCTTTGGACTCAGGAAACCTTTCAAGAAACTCACCATTCAATCAGCTTAACAGTCAGGGCTTGAGGCTTTAAGCAGGAGCTGGTAAAATGCTGAAGCCAGTGTGGTTTTACAGAAAGCCTTTTAAATTCCAGCATGAGACTGACACCAACCCAAAGTGAAACAAGAGAAAAACCACAAGTTATCATGCAAAAAAAAGCAGAGGAGGAACTTTTTTAAAAAGACTTGGCCAAAAAGACAATGGCTGAAATTTAATAGGCAATACATGAAAAGAGAGCCCTCTTCATTTTTGAAAGAGAATTCAAAGAAATCTAAATTCAAATCTTTAACTTTTTCCACAGAAAGAGTCAGAAAGACTTGATCTTATAGTATTTGAGGCTTTCTGGGATTGCAACTGAAGCACAGAACAGAGACCTCTGATAAAGCCACATATTCTTAGATGGAATAATATGCAAATTAAACTACCCCTCTACATGTTGATGCATAAAACACTCAAATCAGGTTATACAGGAAAACCTCAATTTCAGGAATATGAAGTAAGACCAGCTGCACCCTGGAAAGTTTTCAATTCTCAAATTCACAACCCTTCACAATGCCATGTAGCAAGAGGTACAGACTAATAGGCTGGATCTCAGCCCTGTGTTACAGCCCAAGGGGCCACGTTTTACTTCTTGGGACAAAGAGAAACCATGACTGAGGCAGCTGGTTAGTTTCCAAGCAGCATGCAGCTTTATGTCACAACTGACTGTAGCACTGTATGTGCTCCCTTGGGGATGAAAACACCAGATTATCTTCTTCAGAATTAGAAATCACAATTACATTCCTCAAATGAGTAACAAGCAGCAGCTCAAAACTCCAAGCATAGGAACTTCTACTGCTTTGCTTTATCGTTTTCCCAATGAAAATATTGCCTATTAAGCTTAGAATAGTGCTGCTACCTATTTTCTTACTTATTTGGCTTGTATTTTATTTCTAAAACATTAAACATTCTTAATGTGCTTTTGCTTCCAGTGTTCTGTGGCAAACACTGTTTATTTTCAGAGACATACAAGTGCTTAGAAAGCTTCCTGTATCTCTTTTCATCCTGCCTTTGAAACTAGACTAAGAGCCAACCCAGGTACCTGGAAGTAAAAACAGAAGACAGAAAAGTTAAGAGATGCATTTAATGCACCATGGTAGTACAAATCCTTTCAGAGGCTGGCAATTGAACCACTCTCTGTGTTTCCTGAATATCAGTTTATACTAAAGCATTCCCTTGTATCAATGGCTTTGACAAGTAGGGAAGAGTAAAAGAAAAGGTGACAACAGGGGAAGTGCTAAAAAGCCAATTGTGTTTCTCTCAACTAAGCATTGTAGCAGACTTGTGCAATGCTTTTCCTCCACGTTGATCTACACTATGCTAAAGCAGCAAAATAGCCACACAAGCACAGAGTACTGTGTAAATAAAGACTCTTAATACTACCCTGGTATAATGAAAACAGTCAAAGGCATTCACTAATAAAACAATAACTGAAATCCATATCTCAGAACCCTTGTAGAGCACCATATTTCAGAAAGATGTTTGAAGTGTATAGCTGTGCTGAAGCTGGAGGCAGAACATTCGTCGTTGGATTTGATGATCAGACTCCCAGTGAGGTTCCTCAATGAATGCAAACATTACTAAACCAGTCCTAAATACATACTGGTTTTATATGGATATGTTTGTGAAGGAAGAGAAAGAGTTCTTATCACATTGTTTATTCCAGCTGTTTTTGCTCTGCAATTAGGCATTCACTGTCAAGGTCATCCTTATCCTGACCAGTTGGTTCCTCACTCTGTGCAACAGAAACTTCTGACTGCTCTGTCTTTGTGTTGGTATTAGCCAGGTTCTCAGCTGAGGTGGGGCCATCCAGCTCCTTCACATGGAGGGTAGGATTGGTCATTTGCTCTGTGTCTTGCTGAGAGGCTGGTACCTTGCTATCTTTGAGCAGCTCAGGGCAGTTGACAGGAGCTATCACCAAGGGAGGCTGAGGTAGGTCTTTCTGTAAATGAAAGATCACAGGTCAGAACGGTGGAAAGCAAGAATTACTGTGTCTAGTTATCAGGAATGATGGTCATATATCAAATGAAGATTAAAGGTTTATCACCCCCATTATCATTCTCCAACAGAGGACAAAAGCATGCAGTTAACCTGTCTTTGTGTTCTGTAGCACACATTTCTTCCAGAAACTTATTTAATTGTTTTCTGTCTGATTGTTCCTTGCTGATTTCAGATGTGATCTGCTTATTACTGAGGAGCAGGCAAACAGCATGTTGCCACTCTCTGTATTTTCTCACCTTTGCTAACAGGGTACAACTGGCAGCTTTTCCATTACATTTCAGATGATCTCAAATATTTTTTTCCCAACAGTTAAATTCAGTTCTCTAGAGGAAAGCTGCTACCATGATCACAAATAATTTAGTAACAAAGTAAAACTCACTGGGGAAACCTTTCTCTTGATAGGTTCCCCCTTCAAGTAATAATTCAAACTCCATAAGCATGCATAGAAATTATTCCTTTAGGAATCAAAGTACCACAGTGAAACAAGTGATGGTTTATGACACTGAACTGGGTTTCTACCTTCATAAGAAGCTATGAAATAAATGAAGATTTTTAAGGATATATTTCATATGATGTTATAAAACATATTTAATAAAGATGACAACCAGGAAGACTTTCAGCAGAGGTCAAACCAGTAAAATTAAGGCAGAATCAAGAAGGATAAACAGATCCAGTTTACTTTTCACTAGCCAGTTTAGGTGGCCAGAAACATTACAAAAAAGAAAACCTCACTGAGGCAAAAATGTAAAACAAAAAAACAAACCCCAAACAATCAAGCAAAACAAAAATCTTTGGTTCTGTTTGATAATACCACAATGTTTTACTCAACTTTAATTCTAGTTAGGTTTTTATAATATTAGTATTTCTTGAAGACAGTCATATCAAACTGGTATTCACCGCAAAGCCGCTGCCCGTCCAGAACATTGCAAGCTCCTTTCTCCAAAGAGCCACAACAAAGCTGGTGAGAAGAGTACAGGGCACCAAGTAGAGGAGAGCAGGCTGGCCCATCTGCATCAATGCCAAGGCAACAAAGGTCACAAGAAGGCCTATGCCATATGCTGGAAGGAAACAAAGCCAACAAACCCCAGTTATTCGGATTCGCAGCTGAAGAACAACTACACCATTAGCTAGAGGAGCATTCCTACTGGAACTTTTTTCCAAGTCTTAAGTAAAATAACTCTCTCCAGATTTATTCTCAGGCCTCTTTAGACACAAACATTATACACACAATGCAGACTGAGGATAGCTCTTTGGTTTTTTCAAGTCTTAAGTAAAATAAAACCTCACTCCAAGGTTTTTTTTTCAGGCCTCTTGAGACACAAACATTATACAGACAATGCAGCATCTCTAAAGTGCTATCCTGATAGATATTAGGGGGAAGTTCTTTGCAGAGAGAGTGGTGAGGGGCTGGAACAGGCTGCCCAGAGAGGGGGTGGGTGCCCCATCCCTGGGGGTGTTCAAGGCCACGTTGGCTGGGGCCCTGGGCAACCTTGTGTAGCTCCAGGCCTGGAGGTTGGTGGCCCTGCCTGTGGCAGGGGGTGGGAGCTCTGTGATCCTTGGGGTCCCTTCCAACCCAGCCCATTCTATGATTCTATGATCTCCAGCCTTTCTACTGATAACATGTGTGGAAGCAGTGACAGGACTCCTCCATCCCTTGCAGTGAAAGCACTACCTTATGCAGTTTGAGAAAGGCAAGAGAAACATGAAATACTGCACCTTGTATTTATTAATTCAACAGACAACAACACATGCTTCCTGTTTGCTTTACCTGTTTCTTACTATCTTGCAAGACCACTAAAAAAAAGCCAGCTGTATGTGATAACTTACTACTTTTCATTTAATTTCTGCCTATGTTCTGTAAAAAGTAAGTAGAACAGAAGCAGCCAGGATCTCATATTGTAATTATTTTGAATCACATTTGCAAAACAATGAAGCTAACTCCAACTTTTTCATTAGTAATCAGATGAAGAAAGACATGTAGGTGCTGGAGCATGTCCAAAGAAGAGCAACAAAGCTGGGGTCTTTTAAAAAAAACCCAACTTTTTACCTGTTTTAAAAAAAAAGGTAAAGCTAAGACTTGGTTTTAACTGCCTGAGGGGAATAATTACTTGTCTCATGCTGCTGACTCAATCTTGCTAAGTGAGCCATAGATGGGGTTAGTTTTCATTCACTGCTGACTCTTCAGGGATACAACATTTCCCTTCAATTTCTGTCAGCATGTTTTGAAAGTACCAGGTAAAACAACAATTTTCATTTCAGTATACACACAAGGAAATGATTTAAGATTTGGTAAATGGAAATACAAGCAACTCTCTAATCCTGGCATAAGGATAATTCAAAAGAATTTCTAAAGCATTTTCTAATGATTTTTTTTTCATTACATGAACTGCAAACATCTTAAATCTTTGCTAGCCTAACAGACTTCTGTAAGATCCTGTTCAATTGTTTAAGTCCATGGCACTTAATGCTGTGGATTCCACAAACCAAAGAAGCAAACTCACTGGGAGGTGTTGTAGCCATTGCAATACCATTTGTTGCATTGGAGGGTCTCAGATTTTTAGAATACACAAAAAGTTAAGAAAAAAGTCCAAGGAAAATATCCCTGAACCCAGATGGATTCTCATAGCAACAAACTCCAAGATGCATGAATCAAGAAACCAGAATAAGTAGCTAGACATGTATAAAGGCAGTGTAGATTTAAGGGTTAGAGGGAGACAAACTATGGTAACAAGAAGCACCCCTTATATCTGGCAGCCTAAACAGCTCAGGAAAATGATACCAGGTAGTTTGGTGATGGAAGGGCTAGCCTCAAGAACTCCAATAAAATATTTGTTTAATAAACCCCCCCTCCCCCACCACAAACATGAGCTTGGTGGCATGCTTTTAAAGGAAGGAACTTTGCAAGGTATCGTGTGCAGGCACCACTGTCATACATACCTATCGTGCAGGCTACAAAATAGACTCTGGATGACTGCACCTGAATGTCAAACCTATGGCAATAGGCTACCAGTAAGCCTAGGAAAGGAAAGAACAATTACAACATGCTTTCAAGCCAGCCACATGTTAAGATACACAAACCCATCAAGGTTTTTAAGGTGGTGAGCTGTTTTAGTCCCCCCCACACCCCCACAACACTTACTGGTGTTCAGGTACTATGACAGCATCATTCCAGAGGCTGCACAGCTTCCACAGGAGTTACATGATAACACAAGCCCAGGGCAGTGACAACACAAGCTCTCCAGTAATAACATACACAAATACCCAGATCCCAGGTACAAAACATCATCCCATCCCTAACAAAAAGTTGTCAAAATAGTGTTCATGACAAGATAAAGTAGACATTTACAGGTAGTAGCTATGCCTGTTACAGCCTGGGGGGAGAAGGGGACCCTGGCAGGGGTGACACCTTTGTTATTTCCCTAAATACAAGAAAATAATAAATGATTTTTCAGATTATTTCTGAAAGCCAGAAGATGCATGCCTGTTTTCACCTGCAGTGGTGCCAGGCATACTTCCACATACTATCCAAAGTGAAATTTGAGAGAAGGTCTGATGGAAACACTGATTGTTGTGCAACTAATAAAATCAAGAAGTCCTGAGTGGTCACTTATGCATGGACTCCAATCCTGTGCAAATGGACAAACCTTTTCCTTTCTTCCCACCCCATTCAAGATGTATTATACTACAAAATTGGCTGTGAAATCAGCTCTTTGAGATTTCTCTACATTCCTTGACATCACTGCAAGTGAAACTGAGACATAAGATGAAGGTGGAAAAGAAAAGAGTGAGTAGTGCAGAAAAACCCCCTACAAAGGTATGCTTACAGAGCTGTCAGGTTTATAGAGGCCAAATCAAACTTCCCACTTGAGGTGGAAGTACAAGAGAAATCAACTCATATGACAGTACAACAAGTAGGTTTTGCAGCAAGCTAAACAAGAAATACCTGGAACTAAAATGTCTCCAAATCCTAGGAGAGAGAAAGGCCTGTCACACAGAGCCAACGGTGAGGAATTCAGTCGTGGAACCTTCAGGACCATTGGGAGCTGGGAACAAGAGAGACATATGCTGTATGAAAAAGCTGTTTTCTCTACATACTGACACTACCAGAACTTGTTCCTGTTGTGCTGAAACAGCAGGCTTCAATTACAGCAAATGCAGTTTTTAATGTCTTGTTTTTACATTACAGAGCCTTAAGGTTTAAATCTTTTACTAATATTCTCTTGCAGCTGGCAAGGCCAATGGGATCCTGGGCTCCATCAGCAGAGGGGTGGCAGCAGGGACAGGGAGGGGATTGTCCCTCTCTGCTCTGCCCTCCCCCAGCTGGAGTCCTGTGCCCAGAGCTGGGGCCCCAACACAAGAAAGATCTAGAACCATTGGAGAGGGGTCAGAGGAGCCACGAAGATGCTCAGAGGGCTGGAGCAGCTGCCCTACAAAGAGAGGCTGAGGGAGCTGGGCTGGGTCAGCCTGGAGAAGAGAAGGCTGTGGGGGGACTTCATTGCAGCCCCCCAGTCCCTGGAGGGAGCTTATAAGCAGGAGGGGATTCAACTTTTTAAAAGGGCAGATAATGGCAGGACAAGGGGGATGGATTAAAACTAAAGGAAGGAAGGGTTAAATTAGATCTTAGGGGGAAGTTCTTTGCAGAGAGAGTGGTGAGGGGCTGGAACAGGCTGCCCAGAGAGGGGGTGGGTGCCCCAT
>VZTU01008924.1:69571-84144 GCA_013400835.1 Zapornia atra
TCTTGAGAAAAGGAGGCTGAGGGGAGACCTTACCCTCTCTACAGCTGCCTGCAAGGGGGTTGCAGAGATGTTGGGGCTGGTCTCTTCTCTCAGGTGACAAGCGATGGAATGAGAGGAAATGGCTTAAAATTGCACCAGGGGAGATTTAGGTCAGATGTCAGGATTTCTTTACTGAAAGGGCTGTGAGGCATTGGAACAGGCTGCCCAGGGAGGTGGTGGAGTCATCATCCTTGGAGGGATGTAAGAGGTGTGTGGATAAAGTGCTTAAGGATGTGGCCTAGAGGTGAGCTGGGCAGGGTCAGGCTGGGGTTGGACTCAATGATCTAAAGGGTCTCTTCCAACCCAGGTGATTCTATAAGGTGTGGAGGGGACAGCTAGCCCCAGCTGCCAAAGGGATATTCCACAGCATGTGAGGTGACGCTCTGCATACAGCTGGGGGCTGGCCAGGAGGCAGGGCAGCTTGGAAACTAGCTCTGAGGAGTAAGAAATGGTGCTGTTCAGAATTTGTTTGGTATATTCTATTCTTAATCTTCCTTTTCTGTGCTATTCAGCTGTCTTTATCCCAGCTCACAAGCCTGACTTTTTTCCTTTTCAATTCTCTCCCCAACACCACTGTGGGCAGGGGCTGGAGCAAGCAAACAGCTGAGCAGTTGTTTCAGCTGCTGGCTGGGTTAAACTCCAACACAGCCAGATTACACACAGTACCTTTTCATGAGTGGTAGAATGAGATGGTCCTGCAGCCACCTCCACCATTATACTCTCCCCAGTCTAAAGAAAGAAAAGGGAAAACTGTGAATCAGCATTTCACTCAACAGGTCTGGGATCATTTAGGAACACATGGAGGAGTCATTACACTCTGCTCCATGAGCAGCAGGCACTACTAGAGGAGTACCTTTTACTCACCTTTGTTAGAAAAGGTGTGATAAATACAAAGAATACATCATACACAAAAAGAACCAGGAGGAGCAAGGTACAACCCTGAAGGAAGAGACAAGATACCTGGTGTTTACATACAATGCATTAAATGGTCTTAGGTTGCTAATTATTATTTCTTTGCTATTTGAGTCAAAAGCTACCAAAGATTAACACAAGTCACCCACATATTTTTCTTAACTCCTAAGTATTTTAGATTGAGGAACTGGGTACTGCATGTGCCATATAAAAAAAAGCAACTCTTAGACAGAAAAATTACATGTTAGTCCCTAAAAATCTTTGTGATGTAAAATCTCCAGTAGTGCCATTTCAATTTGTTAGGAAGTCATTTTCTGTGGAGGATGCTAGGCATCCCTTCTTGGGACAGTACCCACATTACTTTGGCCAATCAGTACAGGAAAACAAGTTTACAGGTGAAGATAACTTGAAATAAGAGTTAGAAGAGCTGCCTAGGTTTAAAAAAATACCATAATGATGCATCAATTCTGCATCAAAGTTACCAAACACCATGCCCAACAGTCACAGGTGACTTATTACACTACGTGATACTCAGTACCTCACTCTTTTCCAAGCTACAGATGAATGGCATTGCATTTCCAAGCCAATGGACTCCATTCTGTTCAACTACATACAGGCAAACATCCTCTTTTTATATGTTTGAACTTTCATACCTTAAATGTAGGAAGACGAATTGTTTTCAACATGTAAAGACAAAAAGCAATCCCCAAAGTATCTTGCAGAACCCAGGCCCACCTAGAGAAAGAGTAACATTTTGTTTTGCAGGAAACAGTAAGAAAAAAGACAACCCCCTGTGTTAAAAGTACTTGCTTTAAATCAGCATTATTGGCAGCACAGATTTGCAAGTGTGAAGCTGTGCTTGAGCAACCTGATGACATTCTATAAGGAAATGACTGGTTTGGTGGATGAGGAAAGAGCAGTGGGGATGTGTTCTAAAACTTCTGTCCAAGTCTCTAGTTTCTTTCCTGTCACTCCTAAATCCTGAAGGAGTTTAGGCTTCTACAGGTGGTCAGTTCCTTGTACTATAAAGCACATTACAATCTCTAGGATGGAAACAGGAATAGACACTTACTGATCCTCATTTCTGAAGATTCCCCAAACGATGCTGACAGAGATACAGAACACTGCCAGCAGCAACATCCGGACCTGCGGACGCTTGTGGAAGTAAGGCAGGTTGTTGTCTGGGATTCTGAAAACAAAACACACCAAAGCTCCAGTTGTTTATGTAGTCACCTTCCTCCTTTATAAATATTTTGAGGTATGAAAGCACTGTGTAAATCCCACACCTACCCAACATCACAGGAAAATTAATTTTGCCTTTTACAAGAAGTTTAGGAGTTGCCACATACCTACACTTTCCCAAGGGGAATCTTCTTACAAAGGGAGACAGGCAGCTATAAAGACCAATTGATGCAGCCAGGCAGAATATTCCTATGATAACATAGACTGAGAAAGAAAATGTACTAAGTTCAAGTAGGATAAGGTAAGAGATGTGGTTTTATTACATCCTGGCTGAATAAAGAACAATCAAAGCAAATAAAAGATAAAGCTTAACTTCATCTGGTTAAATACAGAGGCTTTAAATGACCTGTTTAGTTTTATGTTCTTTAAGCATCTAATTTTAGGTCATTTTACTCAGGTATACTTTATGCAACAGCTTCTTCAACAAATTAAATCCCCTGTGCTAATATTCTTAGTCAGTCATTAAATTATAAGCCTAAAAGGTAATTTATGGTGAAGTGTTTATCCTCTCATGAGTATACATGAGAAGATATGGTGAAGTGTTTACCCTCTCATGAGTATACATGGGAATTCTAAGGAAACTCAAACTCACTCAGTAGCAAAAGGAATTCATAAAGATAGGATGCATCTTTCATAACTTCCTCAGAAATATGAGGACAGACATTCCAGTGCATTAGGCTCTCATGGTCTTTGACAAATCAGTTTGTTAAGTGATCAGTAGCAACTTAAAAAATAACAAGAGAAAAACTGCAGGTTTAGGAATACCTTTGACAAAAATAAAAGGTGGAAGACATTAAGTCTGTATCCACTTAATAGGCTTTAATGTTTGAAAGAGGTTCTAATCCAGCCTTGCTAAAAGGTACAGAAATCTACTCAGTGGGTTTTCTTACAGGGTTTTAAATAATATTGGGATGAAGAAACATGGCAGAAGACAGCTGTTTCATGGTTGTTTTCATTGGAAAACTTTAGATGATGGCAGCCTTGTGATACTAAATGTATCAATATAAATGCAACTTTAAGAGTACCTAAGTGGTCATAGAAGAAATAAAGGAGGACCAGCATTGAGCAGCACATCACTACAAATATACAGATCATTATTGGAGTCACATCAACTGTTTCATCATCATGTTTCTCTGCCCCATCATCACGTTTGTGCTTCATGTACCGCCTGAAAGAGTAACATAGCTGTAATCAGTTCATTCCTCTGCAACAAAATACACCAGGGCACTGAATCTTCAGCAAGAACTACAAGGGGTTGGAAAACATGACACAACCCCAATGCCTGCCCTGATGTCCATTCAGGTCAGTGGAACTTCACATTTTACACACATGTATGGACATCAGATATAACACAGCACATAAAACAGTCATCACTGCATTGGTTTATGAAGAGCATGACTTTTCATTCACAAGGAACTCAAGAGAATCCTAAAAATGACTGCAGAATAATTTGCTGACTTCAGAAGAAATCCTGAAGTCTGGTTGTGTAAATAAAGCAAGTATCAGAGATAAGTCTGACACAGGCAACCTCCAACCCCCCAACACCACTTACAGGCAAAAAGTGACCATAATGTTGCAATAAAAGATTCATAATAAACATGGTGTATGCTAGCTACTTAATCAGATTGTTTTGCACTATATTAGTAATAACAATGAGTTTGGGTTGTTTGGGTTTTTTTAAATGGAAGATTTTATGGTGAATTTTTGCAAAAGGCCAAATAGGAAGCCTATTATTATCCACTTTTCCTTCTGAGCTTTTCTAGTGTTTGGCTATTTGACAAGGCAAAAATACTGAAACACTCTACATGCAAACTGTAGACCAAACTCTAATAATTTCATACAGTGACAATGTCATTTCAGTGTCTTCCCATTCTGGTTGTACAGACTCCAAACCTCATTAGCAGAGCAGTGATCTTTAGATAAATACCATTTATCTTTTTTTTTCTGTGAAAAATACAAGAAAACAGACATACTACTTTCCAGTTACTCACTTTTTCACATCTCTGCTTCCTGCCCAGTAACCTCCAATTGCAACAGTCCCCACAGCCATGACAAATATAATCACCATGTTATAGTCCAGCACAGGCTCATTCGGCGCATACATCGCCCCTTTCACTGAGCTGCCAAAACTCTGTGGAGGGAAGTACAAGTTAGGAAGAACTTCCAAAACACTACCTTAGCAAAGGTTCAGTTATTTAGCTGTCACTAAACAACCTCAGAAACAAGTTTTATTAGAAATACTTAAAGAGTAAGGTATTGGCACTAATATCAGTGATACTTCCAGCACCAGGCTCCAGTTTGATTTTATTCTGAAGATGAGAACTAACTCCCCAAGAGATGTGCATTTTTGAAAGAACATAATGCAACTCTCTAGAGGTTCAAAGCTCTTAAGATGCACTTCAAATGCTGTTGAGCAGCAGATCATCTAAATGAGACAATAGAAATTACCTTGCCAATATCTAACAGATCAGTATAGCTGATCAGAGCCACGGGAATATCAATCTCTTCATACTGACTCCTGTTACCCCCAGGAGGAACCTGAAAGACATTTCAGAGCAGGTAAGAAAATAGAAAATATTTTCTGAAAATGCTTCTACTACTTCAAAAGGGTTAAAGGTGCAAGTTTTGCTTCTGTTAATTTTGAAGTTTTCTAGAAAGGAGCATACTGAGAGCTAAAACTCCCAGTCAGAACATATGCCCGTTTCCAGTAAACCAGACATCAATTAAAGTCTACAGCAGCAAAACTCAGCAAACTAAACTTCAGGCAGTACCTTCTGCACATCAGGGTCATTGCTTTACAGCTGATGTGATCTAAGGATTCACTGAGTTCTAGATCTCATTGAAGATAGTAGTATGAGTCAAGAAATCAACCTCCTTCTTTGATTCCAGTATTTCCTATGACCTAAGGATCATTCTGAGCTCTTGACTTGAATGTTATAGGGGGTCTATACACACTCTTTCTACTTAAATGAAGACCCCCCCTTGTTTCATTAATCCTTCCTTCAGCTATGCATGGAAATACTACATCTGTGCATGGAAATAATACATCTGTGCAACATACATACATACACACATACATAATTTATTTTAAAAAGGAGTATCAAATACTATCAATGAGTACAGAAGACTACACCTAACACTAGACAATTATCAGCAAAGACAAAAGGGACTTACCAGTCTCTCCCTACTAACAATTAGCAGCCCACGAGCACCATTTATCTGAGCAAGCCTCACTTTCTCATAGAAGGTGCAATTCCCTCGCATCACCATGGGGATTTGATTATTAAATCCCCCATCAGGTACATCAGTTGGAGAACACAGAACAGATGCTGTCTGATCCTGAAGCTGCAGGAGTGACTGAAAAGAAGGAAATTAGTTAAATACCTACATAAAATAAAACCATATGAGAGGTCAAGAGCAGAAACCACAGAGTTTCTAAAGCGTAATTTAGAATTTTCAAGTAGTGGAGTGCTAAGAGTACTCTCAGAGAAACTTGAAAGCTGGAACAGTGTTGCCTTCTCTAGTATGTAGCACCCTGCCTTGATTCACCTTATTGTACAGAATTCTCCTGTCTCCCATGGCAGGCTGTCCTTCATAAACTTCTCCAAAGTCAGTCCTTTCCCACAGGGCTTCAGCTCTTTCCCAGCTGCCCCAGCGTGGGTCACTGCTATGGGTGCAGACATCAATCACAATGTCTCTCAGTCCCAGTTCTCCACAGGGTCACCAGCCTCCCCCCAGCAAGCCTGCTCCAGTGCAAATCTCTCCTTGCTCATCTCTGTCTCTCTCTCTCTCCGTGGGCTGCAAGTGCTGGCAGGGGCTGGCTTCAACCCAGGTCACAGCATCTCCTGTCTGTCTCCCCCTGCTCCAGTGTGGGGCCTCTCCAGGGGCTGCAGGTGGGGTCTGGGCCTTTCCCATGGGCTGTGGGGGAACCCCTGCTCCACCATGGGTTTCTCCAGGGGCATCTTTCTCTCCGGCACTTGGGGTGCCTCCTCCCCCCATTCCCCTCACTGGCCTTGGTGCCTGCACAGCTCCTCACAGCTTCTCTGGGGGCAAAATGCCACTGCTTGTGGGTTTTTTCTCCTCACTGTGGTTCCCAGAGGAGCTGTGACCATCGCTGATGGGCTCAGCTTTGGTCAGCAGCAACTCTGGCCTTGAATCGGTTGATGTCTCCTCTCTGGGGCCTGCAGAGAGCTTCTGGCTGCTGCTTGCAGGACTCATCTCTGCAGCCCCCCTCTTCTACCAGCACCCAGCCATGCAAAACTGATGAAATATCAAACACTTGTATTTACTGTTTTAGGAGGAAACATAAGGGTCAAGCTGTCAGTAGCCCCAAGCCTTATTCAGAAACTGCTACCTCCAACCTGGCTCCTCCTTTAGGGGCAGTAAAATGGCAAAACACGCAGTTCCTGGTTGTTCAGGTTTCAGGAAAGCTTATCAGCTCTATGATAACAACTGCAGGGTGAGCTCAGGGCGGTGCACTGCATCACCTCAATAAAACATACTGCTGGAGTACTGGAGGGAAGTAGAAAGAGGGAGACTATCAAAGATGGCAAAGGCAGAGGGAAAGCTGAGGGAGGAGACACGTACAGGCAAGGGATACAGCACAGGCAAACCCAAGCGCTCTGCGGAAGGCAGATCAGAACCTGTTTGGTGTTGGACTTGATGATCTTCAGGTCCCTTCCAACCCCTACGATCCTGTGATACTGCTGAACACTGCAATTTCAGTTCAATACAAGCTATTCTGGATTGTATCAGCTCCTGCAGAGCTACTGAAATATGTCTCCAGTGGATTTGTAGGAGTGGTTGAAACAAGATGCCTACAGTACGGTCCCTGGGTCTCACCTATGATAGAAACTCCTTGGGAAGTCTAACTAACTAGTCTACCCAGTCCAGTTAAAGGAGACTCCCAAGCCTCTCAAACCAGCTTCATGCATTTCTGTGTTCCCACTTCTACCACTGAAGCAAAAGGATACTGTGCTGACTTCACCTTACACAGATTCAGGTCAAGTGCAAGTGTTTTAGCTGAGTCTACACAAGGCAAAGGCAGCTGCAGCATCTGAACTATGTATCTAGGGCATAATTAAGACTTGATTACACATTGAGAAGGAACACCAGCACTCAACCGGTAGACTAAGGAATATACATATCCCCCAATTAGTATCTCATTCAAAGTGGATTTGCTGATTTCATCACTCAGTGACAATGACTTTTCCTCACAGAATTATTTCAATTGTCAGCTCACAGGGCTTTAGATAACGCAGCAAGAGCTTGACAGAGCTTGGGACTATTTATTCTTACACCTGACAGACCTATGAAGCACTAAGAAAGCACTAAAGGTCACAGTTCAATAGATTAGCAGGGCCACATGGTATTTTTTGTATCACACTGACAGACAAAAGAACTCCTTTCCAGCTACAGGTAAGTGCCATTTTAATTTAATCCATCATGTTGTGCAAAGGGAAGATTTTTGGTTTGAACCAGAAATAGTCATTCCCTCTGTGTGCTGCTTGGAAAAGCACATTGCCACCACAGCACTTCCTAGGGTGATCTCAGATAAAAACATTTTCAAAGTAGAGCAAATAGCTGCTTCAGATTCTGCTATTTCAAGAGAGGAATTGGAAGTTTCTCTGTAACAAAGGCATTTTTACATACATTTTTATGTCACTGCTTGGCTAGGTACTTACAGCTTTACCCAGGTCATGGGGTAAGTGGGCCCACTGAGAGTTGAAGAGAATACAGTAGTCTTTTCCTTTGCTGCTCCCCCTCTCTGAAAGGACATGTACCATCCCATACTCGCAGCACACCTGAAAACATAACAAAAAATTCACCACAAGAATTTTAGGTCACCTGAAATAGCAGAAATGATGGGCAGAACTTGCTGTTGACTGGCCTCTGTATTTTAAACAAAGCCAAAAGATTCTACCAAGTTTCAGTATCTATGCAGGGAGCACAGTGGAATCTATTTATTTCCACTGTATTTCACACAAAGACTTCAGACACCTGAGGCAGACCCCCTCCCACACCTGAGGCAGACCCCCTCCCACACCTGAGGCAGACCCCCTCCCACACAACAACTGGTCGAAGAGTCAATTGAATGTTTAAAGAAAACCCCACAACAACCACCAAACCAACAAAACCACAATACACCACAGCTGGAATGGTGCAGAGGTGTATATAACCAAAGCAACAGAGACAAGCTGACTATTGCAGAACAGTTGAGAGAGCTGGAATAGGAGGCCAGGCCCCTACCAACCCCTGGGAGTACAGTCTGACTAAAGAACTAATTCCAGATTGGCACTGAGCAGAACCTCAGCCTTGGACACCTTTTCTGTAGGTCTGAAAAGACCCCCACAGCATCACTGGCTCAATTTTTTACATGCTAGGTAGTACACCCAACTTCTCAAAGGGGAAAGTAAAAGGGAAGTCTCTCCATTTTATTGGCATTTTAATTGAGAACTCTCAATAATCCATGCCAGCAGGTATCACTTTGTACATATTTCAGACTTTTTCCAATAATTGTCATGGCTTTCCCCTTAACTAGCCACACATTCTGCTTCTGATGGACTGCTGCCCATTCGTTAATGACTCCAGGAGACAGAACAAGCAGAGAGCATCAGTTCACCACCACCAGGTTCAGCAAAACCAGAACTAAAACCCCAAACCAAACAGAACCCACCCTATCTAACTACTTTATCTTTCTACCATACCCCTCCATGTCCTGCTGGCCTCTACCCACAGACCCAACTTCTCCTGTCCCATTCTTCCTTGCCTTTCTCCTGACCAGCACTATCAAACAGAACTGAAGCCACATTTAATTGCTCTATTACTCAAGATTTATTTTTCCCCAACTAAATCACCTGGTGCCTCCTAGACCTGGTGAAACCTTGTTCTGCAGAGAAACAGAATCCCTAGCCATTGCTGCTCCATTAGACATAAAGTTATAACAGACTAATCTGTGAACATCTAGATTAACATTCATAAGCAAAACAGACTAATGATTTAATAATTATACAGTTATAAAAATACACCTTTCACATGGGTTTCTCTAGGTAGCTGTTCCTCAAGGTAGCTGAGAAACAATGTGCTGAAGATGAACAGAGGCAGCAGCAAACTTGTGCCTTAACGTGTTTGTTGAAAACAAACCAGAAGAATCCATTGTTCTCATTTGTCTCTCTATTTCAAACCCCAATACACAGACCTTGCCCTTCACTCCTAGGAGACACTCAGGGTAAAAAGATGCTATTTGGAATTCCTCAAAGAATCCTCTGTTAAACATAAAGGATCTCCACACCACCTGGAGCATGCCATTCCACTGCAAGATGTCAGCAAGCAGTAAAGAAACAACACCCTAAATACACAGGAAGGAGTGATTTGCCTATTTAGCTCTTTTGTACAGAATTGATCTTCAATAACTCATGCAGCAACTTTTTCCTCTTTTGATAACATTATCAAGTGCTCTAAAATCTATTTGTCCTGAAGGGTGCTGAACAGGGCAGGTCACACTGTTTATTTCAGTACATATTAAAGGCACTGGAGCAAAAGAGCTGGGATTACAAGACCCAGGTCTTTGTGGAGGAAGCGAGATGCTATTGTGCACATGTGGTGAGGAAAAAACATGTTTAACAAAAAACTCCCAACTATTTGCCACAGTGGACTTGAACTCCTGCCTCAGCTACCCAATGACAGCACCTAAACCCCTCTCAACAAAAGGAAGCAGCACTGAAAAGTAATCCATTATTATCCTGAATTTTACTTTCAAGAGTAAAAAGCCACAGAGATCCAAACACAGACAGGAGAGCAGAGCAAAAGTGCTCCCTTTTTATTGTGATGGGATCTGATGGGCATAAGAAAGTATAAAATCAAGTAGCACAGTTTCACATATGTGTGCAACTGCCTGCAAAGCCTTGAGATGGTTTTGCAGGAGCTAGCTGACCAGAAATTGAACAGTTTTATGCATCTGAGAAACAATCAACCTGTACAGTTAAGAGTTTTACATGTGTAAGATGCAAGTGACACATAAACAAGTATAGAGTGTGCTGCCATCTGACAGTGGCAGGACAAGGGGGCTGGAGTGAAGCTGGAGGAGGGGAGGTTTAGATTAGATCTTAGGGGGAAGTTCTTTGCAGAGAGAGTGGGGAGGGGCTGGAACAGGCTGCCCAGAGAGGGGGTGGGTGCCCCATCCCTGGGGGTGTTCAAGGCCAGGTTGGCTGGGGCCCTGGGCAACCTTGTGTAGCTCCAGGCCTGGAGGTTGGTGGCCCTGCCTGTGGCAGGGGGGTTGGAGCTCTGTGATCCTTGGGGTCCCTTCCAACCCATGCCATGCTATGATTCTATGATTTCTGGGGAGATAACCATTACTGGAACTCAGCAATAGTTCCCCAGTGCATACTGATGTCAGTAATGCACAATTATGCTGAGCAACTTGGTGGATGTTCTTTAATGAACTATTAAGGGAGCAAAAGGTTCCAAATGTGAAGTGCTCAAAATATTCTGGAAGCTGTGTGTTTGTGTGTGGCAAACACCAAGCAAAAAAATCAAGGAGGAGAGGAATTAAAAGGAACATGAGCAGAGATAAATGCAGAAGAGGGTGTACAAAGTTTTAGCAAGTCTGTGGAAAACAGAGTCCATGGACAATGTGGTTTAACAGACATGTTACAAAACATAGTCCTCAAGTCAGTTAAAAGCCACTACCAGATTGTTGTTATCCTCCCACCTAAGCAGGGCCACAGACAACAGTTGCTTGTTTCCCTACCACAGGGCTGTGATGCTTCCAGTTTTATTTTATGTCACCAGACATGAGACATCAAAAGTAAGTTCAGAGCAGTGCAGGTGATGCACTGGGGTGGTGGCAACATCCCTGAGGTTTCTTAGTTCCTAGGTAGCACTCCTAACCAATGAGAAAATCTCCTGTGCAGATCCTATACCACGTTCCTACAACTCCCAAGGGCTCTGTTCCAAGTGTTCAGATACCAAGCCCTACCTTTGTCAACCACTGACAGAAAAACAACAGATGCTGTGACAAGAAGGTGCTTTATGACTCAGAAAGCACTACAACAGTCTTCAGCAGGCACAGGCTTCCTAGCCTCATAAGGAACTTCTCCCAATTAAGTAGGGAATTACCTATTTTCCCCTATATAAGTAAGGGGAGTATTTGTACTTAAACATTGTTGCCCACAGGCAGGCATCCCTGTTCATCAACAGTGCCACAGCACAAGCAAGACCTCAGGGAAGCAGGAAGTCTGTTAGAATCCCCACTTCATCCAGATGGTTGTACAATTAACACAAAGACAAGTGGCATATGTAAAGGTGCAAAACAAAGGAAAGGTTTTCACATGACAGGGGCATAGAGTCTCCAGGGCACAGAGTCTCCAGGGCACAGCTTAACAGGCAAGTGACCCAAGCTAACTCTGGCGTTTGAGGAGCATGTTTGTTTGCTCTGAGCCTCAGCACAGCCTTCCATGGTTTGACACATTACAAGAGCAGAACACAGCTTAGTTTTTGGGTGAGTGGGGTTTTTTTGTCATGTTGGTGAATTAATTTAGCTCAGAGACAAGCACTGAGGCTTGCAAGCTAAACAATGGAAGAAGGTGGAGAGGAGGAATTCAGCTCAGTGTTTCAAGAAACTGGATGTGAACAACTGAGCCAACCTAGAGGCTCAGTTCTCATTTGTTCCTCCCTGCCTCTGTCCCCAAAGCCACAGATGCCCCCCCATTTTCCACCTTCATTAACTCTACCAGCTGGTTCAGCCACCTGAGTCTCAGAGATTTGACACTGGGAGCTGTGTTCCTTGAAGAAGGAATTAATGAATTATGCCTCCTCTCACAGCACATATCAAGACACATCCTGAGTTCCCAAGTGAGGAGCCATGTTCTTTTCTTCTTTCAATCAGTTTGGAGACCCCTAACAGCACACAACAAATTTGCTCATAAGGAAAACACTCCTTCAACAAGAGCTGCACATACAGTGGAAAGTTTCATATTCACAATGCAAAAAATTCCAGGAGACTAAACTGTCAACCACCACCATAACCCAGCATTTCAGTCTTTCCAACTTTTCAGGCTGACACCATAGAGCACTCTGATTTTAAATACAGAAGCACTTCAAGTTAATGTTCTGGTGAAAGCTAGTGTGGTGAAAACAGCTAGGTCCAACATGCTCACTGCAGATCATATTTCTATACTCCTTCTTAGTCCAAGGCTCATGTACACCTCTACTGTTATAGGATAACCAAGAGGTAAGCAATGCCATGAAGGAATGGTTAGAGTGGCAGGGAAGTGAAATGAATAGTTGAGACTTGGGATACCAAAGCAAGATCTGTATGCAGGTTGTACTTGATCAAACCCCTTGTTAGGTGTTTCCAGGTGAGGACCCAGATTTGCAAGAGCCATGCTTTGCTTGCACACTGTTCCTTCTCCCTCTGTAAGTCAGTTTGGAAGCAAGTGTGGACATTACCTTCCCATGCCTCAGGAAAAAAAAGTAATTCCATTAGCCTACCTCATGAAGGGAGACAAAGAAATTTCACACATGCCCGACAGCACTAAGACATGGGTAAGCCATAGATAGTGAGTACAGCTGGTGCACAGCAAACGCACAAACCAGCTCATTGTGAGAGATGTCAGCTTTGTCCCCAAGAATAATCCCATCCATCAGTCACTGCTGTCTCCTGGTAGTACAGGTGCATCAGAGCACTCCTCTCTGCATCAAGCTGAGGATGATGTACTACCCCAAACCAAACCAACACGTGCAAGTACAAGTGACGTATAAGCAGAGCAAAATATGAGGTATTCAAACACATTTTAAAGGAGCCAGCTTGGCTAACAGAAACATATTAGCAGCATACAGGAAATAAGCTTTTTGCTGCTGCAGCAGCACTGTTTCAGCACTCTGGGCAGTCTGATCAAAGCTTCCTCAAACATATTAGCACTATTCCACAGCACAAATTAAATGACTTGCTTACAGAAAGGAAGTATGCTGCAGTGCATGGAGCTGAAGCCAAGAGCTCCAAGCATCCACCAGTGGACCATCTCACCTGCTGCTATGTGCTCACCTCTTCCAAACTGATGGATCAAATTGACTCCATGACAGTCCTTGACCCCTTCTTAATGTGTGGGGCCTATGTTGGCACTATCGTTCCACTTGAAGCATTACCAGAGATGCCAGAGCGTACAGGACATGTGGGGAAATAAGGAAAGGATGACACAGGAAATGATGATGGAAGAAAAGGGGAAAAAAAAAAAAAGAAAAAGAAAAAGAGGATGATGCAGAAATAAAAAAGAAGCAGTTAACTGGCAACCAAACCGATCTGTAACTCAAGATCATCAGCAAGGGATCAGTAAGGGGGGGAAGATTAGACACGACACTAGTAACACTCAAGAAGACATAGTGGCCTCCAAATCATCTACTAAACAGTTGAAAACTTTCACAGAATCACCTGGGTTGGAAGAGACCCTTTAGATCATTGAGTCCAACCCCAGCCTGACCCTGCCCAGCCCACCTCTAGGCCACATCCCTAAGCACTTCATCCACACACCTTTTACATCCCTCCAGGGATGATGACTCCACCACCTCCCTGGGCAGCCTGTTCCAATGCCTCACAGCCCTTTCAGTAAAGAAATCCTGACATCTGACCTAAATCTCCCCTGGTGCAATTTTAAACCATTTAAATAGCTTAAATGACTCTTGGAACATTTTCAGAATACAAAAGTCTGAGCTTAAGATACGAAGCACACGTACCAGGCAACAGCTAAAAACCCACTCCCCCCTCCCGTGTCCGGATGACACGCCCAGCTTGTCACACCCTTACAGCTCTATCCCGCAAAAGTTGCCGGCACCGTAAGAAGCGAGAAGGCGAGGCTGCTGCCAGCTGCGGGGCCCGGCTCGGCAGAAACCCCGCTCCGTCCCTGCTCAGGGCGAGCCAGTCAGGACGAACCCCAAGCCAAGAGCCAGCCGCGCTGCGAGGATGTGACCCGCAGCGCCTGGCTTGGCCTGGCTGCCTGCCCACCCCCCGCCGGGCTGCCCAGCCCGGGCCGCCGGCCCGACACACACGGCGCTTTAAGGGCAGCGCCGCCAGACATGGCGAGGAAGGGAAGGAAAGACCGGCCCAGGAGCGCGGGGATCGCAGGGGGCACAGCGCGGGCCGGGCACAGGCGAGCGCCGCGATCTTCCTCCAGAAGGAGCGGGCCGCAGCTTGGCCACGGACCGGCTGCGGGTGGCCCCTCCGCTCCGCCCCGCGCCCGAGGGGCGGCTCTCAGGTCGAGGAACGCCGTCCAACCGGGCGAGGCCGCAAGCGCCACGGAGCCGCCGGGGCCCAGCTTTGCCCGCCATCGCTCTCCGCCCGGCCGCTGCCCTCGCCCCAGCAGAGCCTCACTTCACCACCACCCCCT
>VZTU01008924.1:84822-117470 GCA_013400835.1 Zapornia atra
TTCCGCCGCGCCGGGGTGAGGCCGAAGCAGCCGAGGAGCCTTCGTGGCTGTTCTGGTCAGCGCCCCTGCGGTCTCCTGGCACACGGGGCATGCCTGGAGCTCACAGCTTGTCCCGGTGTAGAATCACAGAATCACCGAATCACCAGGCTGGAAAAGACCTTTTGAGCTCATCGAGTCCAACCCACATCCCTGAGCACCTCATCTACCTGTCTTTTCAATCCATCCAGGGAAGGTGACAACTACCTCTCTGGGCAGCCTGTTCCAGCACCCCACAACCCTTTTGGCAAAGAACTTTGCCCTCCCATCTGCTCTGACCCTGCCCTGGGGCAGCTTGAGCCCATTGCCCCTTGTCCCATCTCCTGTCCCCTGGCTGAAGAGACCATCCCCCACCTCTCTGCACCCTCCTGGCAGGGCAGGGGAGGTGGGGAGAAGGTCTCCCCTCAGCCTCCTCTTCTCCAGGCTCAACACCCCCAGCTCCCTCAGCTGCTCCTCAGAGGATTTGCCCTCCAGCCCCTTCCCCAGCCTGGCTGCCCTTCTCTGGACTCACTCCAGGACCTCAATGCCCCCCTGTAGTAAGGGGCCCAGAACTGTGTGACTTGTGTTGATTTGTTATGCAGAAGAATTCTTAAAATGCTCCTGAACCTGTCTGAAAACCAAAACGTTAGTATCCTGAGGAATGTTTTGAGGTGGTGCTTGAAAAGCCTGTGTCAGTCAGCACAACACAAACCAGGGCCTTTTGTATTTGCACTTTGATCAAGGGGTCACTGATATCACTGGTCTCAGTTGCTTGGTTGCCTTGCTCAGAGGAGGTAACAGAGCTGGAGAACTGAGTGTATCTGTCCTTCATGCAGTCTTGTGTTGCTGGGTAGCAGGTATGGGTCTCTAATCAGTGTTCTGTGTGTGATTTTCCCTAGCAAGTGGTGTCTTGAAAGGATTTGACCCTCTTCTGAACCTTGTGCTTGATGGTACGATTGAATATATGCGAGGTAAGTAATATGCTGTATGTGTAAAGCTCCCCCCACCCCCCTTCCTCCCTGACCCCCAATAATTTTCTTAATGGAAATCTTACAGCTCCGTGAGTGAATAACCAGAAACTGCCACTTGACATTATCCAAACCAAGATGTTTGTCATAACCAGGTTGTAAAGAAAGAGATGAGCTAACAGAAGTTGGTAGAACATTTGTGGTAGTCCTTGCTGCAGTTCCTTTAATTCATTTGGGCCTTTTGTCCTCTAAAGCTTGAGCAAAATTGTGTGCCTCCATTCAGATAAGGCAGTTGCCTTTGTTTATACTGCTGGAGGGTTGACTGTATGCTCCAAGCAGGAAAAACCTCTCAGAACTAGTATCTTACTGTCTTAAACTCTACTGTAAACAGCTTACTGGAGCTAAGAGAGCTGTAGGGGTTTTTCTTATTGTTACTGTTTCCTGTACAAGGATAAATGCTCCCATTTCTTTCCTGAAACAGATTTTATCATACACTAGGGCTGCATTTTTAGAGTATTCTCTTGTCTGCTTACAAGGAAGCACCTGGAACTTTACTTTTAGAATGGGGTTTAAAAAGGGGAGTTTAATGCTTCATCAAATATATTGACATCTCAAGGAGGATGGAATTGGCTGTTGCTGTGTTAAGTGGTTGTCTGTCCCCATCCACAGCCTTGTTTGCCTTGGTCTGGGAATGGGCCAGTGCATTTTATACTTGGTCTATTCCAAAGTCAGGGTCTCTTTTCTGATTTGCATTGATCCCAAAATGGGTTTATATGATGGCATTTGTAATGGAATCAGGTTTTTTAAATACTTGCATGTATACTTTTGGTTAGATGAATGAAAGGGGCTTTGGATTCTTTAGAAGATACATGTTCCTCTTTGCATACAGAGCAGAACTCTTCACTGCTTGCTGTGGTACGTGCTACTTTGAAAAGCAGTAAACCAATAATGTCCCAAAGACATCAGATACTACTGCTGTGTCACTTGTAGTCCATGTGTTCAGTAAAACACTGTGTAGCTGTGTCTTTTGAAGCTGATGGAGTTGAGTTTCTTTTCCTTATGTTGCCACTGTAACTGTGAATCTCTGCTTTTCAGATCCAGATGATCAATACAAATTAACAGAAGACACACGTCAGCTGGGACTTGTGGTCTGCAGAGGGACTTCTGTGGTTCTTATTTGTCCACAGGATGGCATGGAAGCTATCCCAAACCCTTTCATTCAGCAGCAAGATGGCTAATGCTTTCTTTGGATTGTTTTCCAAGACTTCAAGGGTGCAAATCATCAGAGACAACTGTCAGTGTGTGAGAAGCTTCCTGTTTTGGGGGAGGAGTTTGAATGCGTATTTGTTCGTGTGAAAGAACGGTCAACTTTTATTTTTGTGGCTTTCCATAAGTAATGAGAGAAAGGGGCAGAGTGTAGAAGAAGTAAATTCTGATTTTTTTAAATTTTTGCTTTCCTCAAATAAATGTGTAACTGTTTAGAGCTGGCAGAAAAGGCTATACTGTCATGGAATTGTCTGAGGCCCTCTTGACGTTGAGAATTTGGAAACAGCCACATAAAATGAGTAAAGAATGCCCTGAATATTGGTTGTTGTTTACATTTTTAAATACATGAGGAAAAAAAAAAGTCCTAATGTATTTAGGCTTTAGATTAAATACATGTTTTTCTTCCTCTTAGATGTCAGTACTCAGCTGGAAGCATCGTGTTGTCTTCCTGCTGTTGAGTTCAGTATCTCTTGCCTGCTTGCTCCAGTGCATGCAGGAAGATTACTCTCCTTGTGCAATACCTTGCCATGGAGTTTGCAGGCTGTACAGCTAAGATCTCTTCTGGCATGTGTTCCAGACCTTGTGGGCTGGGGATTTAGAAGAACTCCTGCATTCCTACCCAAGAACTGGATTAACTTCTAGGATGGTGCTTGGCTGAGTTGACGTGAACCTTACAGAAGTATCTTTTTGATATTGGAATTTTAGGGGAAGAATATTTAAGATCCTGATGTTTAGTTGTAGGCAGTATCTGGAAATACTGCTTATTTTTATATTGTAGCTGTCCAAATTGATGTTCTGCTTGTTATAACTTGATTTGTAAGTAAACATTTTTTTATTTCTTTTATACTGCAAAAATAGCAAGATTTGAGGTGTTTTGAGTGAATAAATACAAATGAATCTGTTCCTAAATGAATCTGTTCCTAAATGTCTGGGTTTTAGTCTGAAAAAGTGCTATACAGCTGACATTGCAGTTCTCCACAGTTGTAAATCTAAATTAAACTTGTTTGAGGTGCATAAACACAGGAAAATAGGAGGGACCAGATGAGCATATGTGCTCCACACTAAGACAGGAAATCCCTGAGTCCCTTTTCTGGTCCTTTTTCTGAAGACTTGTGCATTTCTGTTCAGCATTTTAAAGACTGTCTCGTAGATGATTGTGTCCACAGACTGTGTGTAACGTGCATCTGCCACCTGCTTTTCCTGAGGACCCTTTAGGAGGAGGCTGCAGCAGAGTCAACTGTTCTGGTGGCAGCAGCAGTTTTGTACCTAGAGGTTGTCATGAAAACCTGCCAAGGATGAGTGGTATCATATCCTTGCTTGGGCAGTCAGCACAATTCTCCAGAGACTCTCCTGAGTTGGCTCTGAAATGGGTGGGAACTGGAAGCAAACAAATTCCAGTTCCGTGTGTCTGACTTCTCCAGGAGGCTGTGAAACTAGGGAGCAGCTCTCTTGGGTGGCATGTTGCCTGTGTAAACTTGAGTGCTTCTGGATTTTAATTTCCTAGGGGCTCATTCTTTGGGTGCTTCACAGAGTCGTGCTCCTTGCAATGTAAGTTTTTTTCCTAACACTACAAAACTTGTTCTTTTTGCAGTTGCACAATTGAAAAGAAACTGTGGAGCAGAGGTTGCTTGCATCAGTGTGAGTGGAGTCTGTAACTGTCCCTTTCCTTCAGGTGGGAGAGACATTGCTGGTGGTGGATACCAGTAACATGCCACACAATCACTGCACTCCTGTGTACTGAGTGCAACACCAGAAACAGGCATTTTGAAGCTCACTTGAGTGGATTCCAGGCTCTAGATGCAGAGGGCATGTTCCTAGCATTTCCTGCTCAGTTCATGGGTTGTGCCCAGTCTTTGCTGAAAGATACCTGGTTCTTCTTGTCTGCTGTGCAGACTTCTGGATTATATCTGGGAGTTGTGTACTTGAAAATGAGCGTATGAAAATGCTAGCTGAATTTGTATGTGAGTTTCTATTGTATCCATCCCTAAATGTGACTGCAAAACCATCCAGCCAGGGGTTGGACCTGATGATTTCTTGAGGTCCCTTCCAACCCCTACGATTCTGTGTTACTCTGTGATCTGCCCATGGAGCGTTCTAGAAGCCTCTTTAGGAAATGCAGGAGGGAATCTTCAGGGGGGAACAAAGTGCTCTTGATCCCGATGGCACCATTCTGCTTGCTGAACTCCACCCAGAAATGGCACTGAGTCTTGCTGGTAACAGGTCACTATGCATACCTCTCCACTTAATAGCTTGGTCTGAATACTTTGGAAGAATTCACTCTGTGGAACTGGTGAGCTGTTGCTTGTATTATGACTTTATTTAGTGTATTGAAATTGAGGATCTGTGACAGCCCATCTGGGTTTGAATTTACTCCCCCCAATAACTAACCTATGTAAAGTTAAATACATACTAAATACTGCAAGCAATCTGGAATTTCATGTTGAACTGGAACTGATGAGGGATGTGGCTTTGGGGAAATCAGTGGGGTTTCCCTGGAAGACTCAAGCTTTCCTATGATTTTGATTTGCAGAAGTGAAAAGTACTATTAATGGGTTACTTTTTTCCCAACTGGGTTCAATGCTCTTTCACAGCTTATTGGTAGTGCTTAGAAAGCTTTTGCATATATATATATATATCTCCTCTTCCTTTCTCCTAGTCCAGGCTCTGCTTGGCTAGCAGCTCCCTTAGTTTGCTGTAGTCTTACCAGGCTGAGATAGAGGTCAACTATGTCTGCATTTATTTTCTTTTTTGGGAAGGTGGGTGGGTTTACAGCTCTTCTGCTCTTGCTGCTCTGAAAGCAGCAGGAAAGACTGCAGAGCAAAACAGGGGGGTATAAAACACATCCTATTTTTAGGACAAGATTAACTTATCTTGTATTTATCCTAGCTAGGGGGATAATGTTTCCAGAGACTTCACATGAGTAAGGCCTGAGTTAATTTTAACTGCTTGACAGTGAACAAGCATGGAGTCTGCACAACAACCCGAGGAGCTGGAACCTCAGACAGCAATGACTGCAGACACAGTTCTTGAAGTTGGAGGGAGACTCTTTCAGGTCAGCCGCAGGGTGCTTTCAGTGCACAGTCGTTATTTTGAAGCCATGTTTTTTGGGGGGGCAAGAGAGAGCTCTGAATACCATGTAGTGATCAGAGGGATGGATGCCGTGCCTTTTCAGGCACTCCTTGAGTTCACTCGCACGGCCCACGTGCTTATAGATGAAGAAAATGTGACCAGCTTACTGGAAGCAGCTGATTTCTTCCAGTTTGACAGGGTGAAACTGTTGTGTGAGAGATTTCTGGAGAGAGAGCTGCATGTTTCCAACTGCCTGGGCCTGGTGACCTACTCGCAGCGCTTTGCCTTTATAGAGCTCTATGCAGCTGCTCTGAATGTGGCTCTCACTCACTGGGGGGATGTAATGTGCCAGGAAGAATTTAAAGCACTGCCCAAAGAAGTGCTGATGCAAGTCCTAAAAAGTGATGACCTCTTCGTTGTACGAGAAGATGTGGTTTTTGAAAGCATTGTGAGGTGGATATTGGAGGACCCAGAAGCAAGAGAGGAAGACTTTCTGGATTTGGTGGGTGAAGTCAGGGTCAGTTTTCTGAGTTTGTCCTTCCTTGATACCTTGGTGAAATGCAGCAAGCGCTCTGGAGAGACAGATACCTTTTCCAGGCTAATAAAGAAGTTAGACAGCTGTCCTCCACCCAGCTGGCAAAACATGGAACTGTGTCCTTGCACTGGTCGGAGCTATGACACCTTATATGTCCTGGGAGGAAAGCATGACAAGGAACAGCAAGAATTATTTCTCTTTCAACCTAAAACAGGGACCTGGCAGTCCTGTTCTCCACTGCAGCGCAGGAACTTCACCCAATATGCATTGGCAGCAGTAGGTAACTTACAGACAAGAGGGACTGAGCAAATGCCAACAGAATTTGAGGCTTGTAGACCCAGATGCAGGGAGTTCAACTGCTTCTCCTGGAAAACTCTGCTACTCAGTGTTGCTAAAACCTTGTTCCTATTTGTTCAAAGAATGGCTTTGTTTTCCTTAGTCCTGGGAGAACATCAGACAAGGCTGAATGTTTCTTTTCATACAGCAGAAACTACTGTACTCCTTACGTTAGATTTGTCTGGAGTGAGTCTAATGACTTCCCTTGAAGTGGCATATTTTTGGCCCTTCTCTTTCATGGTGGCTTTTCCAAGTGATTACTTTGGCTTTATAGTTCCATTAAGTTAAATTTACCATGGATGTTGTGAAATATTCATGCTTGGAGACTTCCAAGACAGCTCAGTAGTGTTAGTGATAGTCCAGTTCGAAGTGGACATGAGCTCCCCTGGGGCTCTGTTTCTGTGGGAGTACATGAGGAAGAATTTACTGCTCTGCAGATGAGGAATCAAAGAACTATGAGCTGAAACAGAGCGCAGTGATTTTCTCTGCTCACAGAATCGCAGACTGGTCTGGGTTGGAAGGGACCCCAGGGGTCACAGAGCTCCAACCCCCCTGCCACAGGCAGGGCCACCAACCTCCAGGCCTGGAGCTACACAAGGTTGCCCAGGGCCCCATCCAACCTGGCCTTGAACACCCCCAGGGATGGGGCACCCACCCCCTCTCTGGGCAGCCTGTTCCAGCCCCTCACCACTCTCTCTGCAAAGAACTTCCCCCTAATATCTCCTCTAACCCTTCCCTCCTCCAGCTTCACTCCATCCCCCTTGTCCTGCCATTATCTCCCCTTTAACAAGCTGATTCCCCTCCTGTTCTTTGCTCCCTCCAGGGACTGGGGGGCTGCAATGAGGTCCCCCCACAGCCTTCTCTCCTCCAGGCTTGACCCAGCCCAGCTCCCTCAGCCTCTCTCCGTAGGGGAGCTGCTCCAGCCCTCTCACCATCTTGCACCTCATTGGTACAGCCCAGGGAGAAATGAGAACCCTGGTTCTCAGGAGCAATATTCAGCCTTCCCATAACCAATACTTCTCTCTGCTGTCTTTCCAGGGAGCTTCCTGTTCGTGACAGGCGGCTATTTCCGGGATGAGTTTGTGTGGTACAGTGTGGATTGGGTGCTTATCTACAATTGCCTGGACAACAGCTGGCTGGAAGGACCTGCCATGAAGAAGTCCCGCCACAGCCACTGTGCAGTGGGTGCAGGGCTCTACCTGTATGTACTTGGAGGGAGCACAGATGAAGGAATAATCCCAGCTGTGGAGCGCATGGCTTTGGTGGAGTCAGAATGGGAAAGCATGAGTCCTATGGCTCAACCTGTGGAGAGAGGAGATGCAGTCAGTGTGGGAACCAGGATCTATGTGGTCTGTGGCCTGGATGAAAATGGGCATGTGTATGATGGAGTGCAAAGGCTGAACACTGAAACAGATAGCTGGGATGTAATCTCATGCTCCCCTCTTCCAAGGTAAGATATTGTCTGGAACTGTTGGAGAGGGGTCAGAGGAGCTGTGAGGATGCTCAGAGGGCTGGAGCAGCTGCCCTACAAAGAGAGGCTGAGGGAGCTGGGCTGGGTCAGCCTGGAGAAGAGAAGGCTGTGGGGGGACCTCATTGCAGCCCCCCAGTCCCTGGAGGGAGCAGAGGAACAGGAGGGGAATCAGCTTGTTAAAGGGGAGATAATGGCAGGACAAGGGGGATGGATTAAAACTAAAGGAAGGAAGGGTTAGATTAGATCTTAGGGGGAAGTTTTTTACAGAGAGAGTGGTGAGGGGCTGGAACTGGGTGCCCAGAGAGGGGGTGGGTGCCCCATCCCTGGGGGTGTTCAAGGCCAGGTTGGCTGGGGCCCTGGGCAACCTTGTGTAGCTCCAGGCCTGGAGGTTGGTGGCCCTGCCTGTGGCAGGGGGNAAAAAACAAAACCAAGGAACCAAAACCTTGTGGGTTTGGGATAAGGAGAGTTTACTAGAATAGCAGAAAGAGAGATGTAAGAATGATAGCAGGACTTCAGAGCAAAATACATGAAACTGGTGATACACAGTGCAGTGTCTCACCAAACCACACAGCTCAGGCTGTGCAGCCCAGAGCTGTCCCAAAACTGGATTGTCCCCAAAACCACCCGTCCTGGAGCCACCTGCTCCTCCTCCCACCAGCCCCCTTTATGCTGAGCATGATGTAACTGGCATGGAATATCCCCTTGAGCCAGTTTAGGTCACCTGTCCTGGCTGTGCCTCCCCCTTCTTGTTAGTAGGGAAATATAAACAACTGGAAAGTCCTTGATTGCTTGGCAACAACTAGAAACATCAGGGTGTTATCAGCACTGCTCTCATCCCAACTCCCAAACACAGCATTCCATCTGCTATTAGAAAAGAAATTAACTCCAGCCTAGCTGAAACCAGGACAGGCATCATCTTCTGGGACCTGGCAGGAGAAGAAAGGTTCTAGTCTTGGTCCTGGTCCAAGAAAAGGTTGGACTGGAGAAGTCCAGCAGTCTTGTTCCACTAATGCTTTTGTGCTTCTGTTGAAACAGGGCTCTTGCTACGAGGGCCAGGGTCCCACTGAATATTTCAGGGGCCAGATGTTTCTGTTGATTCTGATCAAGGGTTTCTTCCCTCCCAGGTATGACCTCTGCATCACATCACTGAATGGGGCTCTGTACACCATAGGAGGGGGAGCTTTCCGGTTTGATGTGGAAACAGATGAGTGGACCCAGGTGGAGGAGGAATGCTTTACCAAGAAGTTCTTCATGGGATGCAGCACTGTGAATGGACGAATTTACCTCCTTGGACAGAGGAAGGGGAACAGTGCCCTCCCTGTTGTTGTCCTCTTTGATCCCTATGTTGATATGTGCCAGGTCATAGAGAGCAAACTCCCTTGCCCCCTTCCTATTCACGGGTGCGTGTCGGTGCGGAGGTCTGATACGTGGCCATGAGTGATGCCAGTCACAGGTCCTGTGCTTTACAGCTCATGGGAGTTAAGTTAGGCCAAGTTCAGTCTTAATTTTGAAAATAGGTCTGTTCCTTTGTACCTTTGTCTCTTTGTATTCTACCTGACAAATGAACTTGAAGCAATAACCTTGGTGTCTACACAAAGGTCCCAGATCACTGGAAGCAGTGGTTGCTGCTGTTCTGGTACAACTGCTCAGGGTTGATGCTAAATAAAAAGGCTGTTTTAACCTTTAACATCTGTGATGCTCTATCCTTCAGACAGTTGGGAGAGACAGGAATGTCACTGCATCAGTGTAAGAAAGTATAGAAGTAAAATAATGTACCAAATGTGCACCAAGGGCAGCTTCAGCAGGATCTGATTGCTTTCAGTACTGTAGAACAGAGCAAAAAACCCCACTGCAGCTATGCTGTCAGCCTGGAATACTGAGCTTCCCAGGTTATGATGGCTAAAATTACCTTTATTCCAGGTTGGAGAGGGACACAGAAAGAGTGAGGCTCTCCTGGATTGATGCATTCAGATAAGTGATGGTAACTGTTTGCAAACTGAGACACCAAAGAGTTCTGGTTTTGTTTCCTTAGTCCCCTTTGGGTTCATTGCTCTACAGACCCTGAATGAAACCCACCATCCCAAAGAAAGGATGCAAGGAGCAGGACCTGCCTTTAGCCTTAATTAAGGACTGTGCCTGGGGAAGAGGGTTTGATAGGCAGCACTATGGACTTAGCAGAGCAGTAGGTGATAGATCTCCCAGGGTGCTCAGGCAGGCCTAGAATGGAGCAGCTGCCCCCAGAGCCTGGACAAGAAGGGGGGTGTGCATCCCCACCAAGCTGGGAGGTTGTGCTACAATCGTTCCTGGGCTCTGTGCTGAGTCTGTTCTTTGTGCAGTGTGGAGAGGAAAACGTACTTAAAGCTGGTGAGCTGACTGTGGCCTCTGGAGGAGGGATGAAAAGGAGGCCTTAAAAACCAAGAGGAGTTTGTTCAAAACAACCCTGCCACTGTGAGAACTACCAGGGTGGTGGGAGCTACTCTACCCAGGCCTGCAGCTGTAGAGCCCTCTCAAGCCAGGCTAGCTTCCACTCCTTGGCTCCTGTGGCTCTGTCAGCCTCCAGCCAGCCCCTGGCAGTGCCAGCTCCATGAGCTGAGAGCAGAGTTGGTGCTTCCCCTGTGGCAGCAGGGAGAGGCTGGGCCCAGGGGGCTGTAGAAATCTTTGAAAAGAGATGGTCACGTATTGGTTAGGGTTTGAAAAGAAAACCTCTTCCTTCTTGCACAGGGTGAAACAATCCCTGGGCAAACCCTTACACCAGGCATCCTGATGAAGGCAGAATACAGCAAATTTGGGCTAGGTGGCATCCTTCTCAAGGCTGATGTCCCACAGGGCTAGGTCAGAAGGCTTCAAGGGAATTCCAGGTCAGTTCCTTCTGCCTTTCTCTCCCACATCTTTACTGACTTTGTAATTTACCTTGCATAGGTCAGATGTGGGAGATGGACCTTGGGTCTTCACAGCAGTGTGTTCTAATTACACCATCCTTTGTTCTCCCCCTCTTTGCATTCCTCAGGAAGAGTTTTCCCTAATATTTGTGGAAAATGTATCAGCCCCCTTGGAAGCACAGTCCCAGCCTCAGGAGAAAACACATTTTTAAAGGTGTTTGCAGCTTTCAGTATATTGTTTACAGACTTGTAGATTTATCTGTCCTCAGCACTTCCTGAGCCTTTGAGTTAATGCAACTGAAAATGTATTTGTCCCTCCTGCTAGCCTCTTTCACATGCAAGTCCTTTAATGAGGCAGCTGGCAATGACTGCCAGTATCTTCTGAGTTTGCAAGTCAGTTAAATCCTCAGCAGAGAGAGTGGTGAGGGGCTGGAACAGGCTGCCCAGAGAGGGGGTGGGTGCCCCATCCCTGGGGGGGTTCAAGGCCAGGTTGGCTGAGGCCCTGGGCAACCTTGTGTAGCTCCAGGCCTGGAGGTTGGTGGCCCTGCCTGTGGCAGGGGGTTGGAGCTCTGGGACCCTTGGGGTCCCTCCCAACCCAGCCCAGGCTGGGATTCTATGATTGTCTCATGAACCTTTGGGAAGGTTTTGAGATAACCACAGTTAAGTGTCAGAACTTTAGCAGCTTTTTCAAACCCTCCTGTTTCCTTTCCCTGGATAAATGGTCACAGAGCAGTAGTGAAAGAACGATCCCAGCAAGAGAAGTGAAGAGAACATCTCCTAAAGTGCCTTAACCTCCTGTAAATGCTATGATTAAATTAGCTTCTGTCTGGACATGGGATGAAGCCTCCCAGACTGCTGTGGAGCTCTCTGTGAGCCTGCCCAGTCTCCCCCACCCTCCAAGTTCTACCCAGCCTTCCTGCTTCTGAGAGTCTGCCCAGCTCTGCAGTGAGACCCACGTTACTCTTTGTCCTTTGCCAGGTCCTCTGCTTCACTCCTGTCACTCTCCTCAGAGTCGCTTCTGACATCTTTGCTTTTCTGTAGGAAAGACAGACAGTTGGAATGAGTGGCAAAGGATCTCTTGTGTTCTATATTAGAGGGTACTACTTCTGTCTTAATTATTCACAGCACTGGGGTGCTAACCTGGCAGCTAAATTAAAAATAATAGGTGTGATTATATCCTGAAAGCCCCTGTTGCAATCATCTCTGCACTGGGAGCTTCACTTAAACAGCTGGAGGTTGACTTTGTCATGGTTTCATCTAACTTTTGAATGCCTTTTTTTGGTCACCCTAATAATGTTCTTGTAATGTGATCTTCTGAAAACAGTATTTATTCTCCATACATTTCTTATTCTGCATGTTTTCCTGTGCAGTTTATTCCTGCTGAAGTTCTGAAAGTCAACATAGATTTGACCCCAGTGAGCAGATGTGATCTCCTCATTTTGCTATCATCTACAAACCTGGTAAGAGCATTCTCCATTGTTTCCTCTAGAAATGCTGGGTTTTTCTCTTAATTTGGCTTCAAAAAAAGGGTGTGTTCAAGGTAAGATGAAGGCATAAAACCAGCACACTGATCTATTTCACTTCTCCTGGCCACAGATCCCCAAAGCCTTCACAAACCCACTCAGAAACCACAGTGTTCTACCCACCAGGCTCACCTGATCCCTCCTTCCTTACTCCCCTTTGGACGTACCAACAGCTTTCTGTTCCCCCAAACCACTGACTGAGCAGCTGATGGGCAGTGACTGTGTCACTAGGACATGGCTGCAAGCTACAAGTGAGGTCCTGCTCTGAGCTCCGTGAGCAAAGGTATCCATACAGCTCCCCACAGGCAAGCTCCAGTCCCTGAAGGGGCTACAAGGAAGCTGGGAAAGGACTTTTTAGAAGGGCAGGGAGTGATGGGGTGAGGGGGAATGGTTTTAAATTGGGAGGGGGTAGATTTCGATTGGATATTAGGAAGAAACTCTTCCCTCTGAGGGTGGTGAGGCCCTGGCACAGTGGTGGCTGCCCCCTCCCTGGAGGTGTTCAGGGTTGGGTTGGATGGGGCCTGGAGCAGCCTGGGCTGGTGAGAGGTGTCCCTGCCCATGGCTGGGGTTGGGACTTGATGATCTTTAAGGTCCCTTTGCACCCAAATTGTTTTGTGCCTCTGTGACTTCAGGAGCTCTCAGGCTGTCCCACTTCTGTCACCCCCTCCCTGCAGGCATGCAGGAGAGCCCTACAGCTCATGGCCTCTGCCAAGTAGTAGTGGCACAGAGGAGACAATGCTTTTGTTTCATACCTCCCCACGGAGGATGACACTGAAGATCATCTGGATTATCAGATAGGACCAGAAGATGTGTAGCAACTGCAGGACCATCAGGAAAGCCATTATCAGCCAGCTTATGAGGAAGAACTGAAACTTGGTCACAAAGTAATAGTATGTGCTGTGGGAAAGAGAGAGACAAGTCAGAAGACACAAGGCTAAAGCAGGCTAAGCACCTTCACGCTTAAAAAGTTCAAGTTTCTGTGCAACTACTTGACTGCTTCATGAGAAATTCCTGGGGAATTCCAACCAGTACAGTTTGTACCTTCTTTCTCTTGTAGGGACAGATTACCCTCGGACTGTGGCAGGGATGGCTTTAGGAAGGTGGAGGATGACAAGTCCTAACACCTTCCCAGTGCCACAATATCTCCTGAGGAGTCAACTGCTGTGGCTGTATCTAATCACAGAACGAGAGCCCCAGGTGAGAGACAGCCCCTACCTAGGAGAGACAGTGAGACTGTGGGAATAGAGGGGCAGTGGTTGTGACTCTAGATCATAGAATCATAGAATGGTCTGGGTTGGAAGGGACCACAAGGAGCACAGAGCTCCAACCCCGCTGCCACAGGCAGGGCCACCAACCTCCAGGCCTGGAGCTACACAAGGTTGCCCAGGGCCCCAGCCAACCTGGCCTTGAACACCCCCAGGGATGGGGCACCCACCCCCTCTCTGGGCAGCCTGTTCCAGCCCCTCACCACTCTCTCTGGAAAAAACTTCCCCCTAATATCTAATCTAACCCTTCCTTCCTTTAGCTTTAATCCATCCCCCTTGTCCTGCCATTATCTGCCCTTTTAAAAAGTTGAATCCCCTCCTGCTTATAAGCTCCCTCCAGGGACTGGGGGGCTGCAATGAGGTCCCCCCACAGCCTTCTCTTCTCCAGGCTGACCCAGCCCAGCTCCCTCAGCCTCTCTTTGTAGGGCAGCTGCTCCAGCCCTCTCATCATCCTCGTGGCTCCTCTGACCCCTCTCCAACAGCCCCACATCTCTCTTGTGTTGGGCCCCAGCTCTGGACACAGGACTCCAGCTGGGGGAGGGCAGAGCAGAGAGGGACAATCCCCTCCCTGTCCCTGCTGCCACCCCTCTGCTGATGGAGCCCAGGATCCCATTGGCCTTGTGAGCTGCAAGAGCACACTGCTGCTCATGTTTAGATGAATTAATTTAGTTAATAAATATAGTTAAAACCCTCTTTTAGGTGTGATTCTTTGTGTTTTCTTTGTTGTTGGGTTTGGTGGGTTATTTTTTCTCCCTTGGGTTCCTCAGTTCCAGTTGGATTAGTATTTCAATGTAACTGTAGTGTCCTGTTCCCTGCCTTTCTCCTGCTCAGCATGGAGGGTCATGTCTCTGGAAGCTCAGACAGCCCATAATACCCATGTTCAGAGAACATTAAAACATAACTCACATTAGGGGGAAAACAAGAAGCCTGGAGATGATGAAAACCACAGCAAAAACAATGAAGACTGCTTTGCTGGCCCACTTCTGTTTCATGTAATGAAGCATCTTGGCAAGCTGTAGGGAGACAAATTGCCATAGGTCCCATGTGCCTGTGTTCTTCTAAGGGGGCTGAGGGATTTGCCATGGCCTGCCAGGGCTGCCAGGCTTGTGGGGATGTGTCCCAGGCCCTGTGCACTCACCTGCTTTTCCCCAAGAGCAGTCAATCTGCTCTGTATTACAGCGTGGGCCACGCGTGTGGGCCACCACGTTCATAGAATCCCAGCCTGGGCTGGGTTGGAAGGGACCCCAAGGGTCACAGAGCTCCAACCCCCCTGCCACAGGCAGGGCCACCACCCTCCAGGCCTGGAGCTACACAAGGTTGCCCAGGGCCCCAGCCAACCTGGCCTTGAACACCCCCAGGGATGGGGCTCCCACCCCCTCTCTGGGCAGCCTGTTCCAGCCCCTCATCACTCTCTCTGTAAAAAACTTCCCCCTAATATCTAATCTAACCCTTCCCTCCTTTAGTTTTAATCCATCCCCCTTGTCCTGCCATTGTCTGCCCTTTTAAAAAGTTGAATCCCCTCTGTTCACAGGCATCATGTGCCTCATGTAAGGCACATGGTTCCCAGTGGGACCCACAGACCTGTGGGAGGGTAACTCACCTCTAAAATATAATCAGAGGCATCATGGACAAGTATGACCATCATCCCAAAGCGTATGAGATTGGCACAGTAGGAGACAAAGATCAGAGTGATGGTGGCGATGTGGTGTATAATCTGCTCCTTAAAGTCCTGGTATGAGAAGAGAGACTGTGTGTCAGTCTTACCTGGACCTGGCAGCACCTCTTCCTGGATGTTGCTGCCTCATTAGGACATGTCAAACACCTCCACAAAGCATCAGTGCTCCCCACCATGCTACAGTTCTCTGAGGTCCTGCACAATCCCAAGAAGGACAAACATATTTACACCCCAGGATAAATACCAGCCAGGTACACATAGGTGCAAACATGCTAGAAGACAGAGTTTATACATTTTCCATGAAGCAACCTGCCCTTACAAAGTTCCTCTCTCAGCACCCAGTATTTTTCCCTCCCCAGATCCCTCCACTGTGTATTTAAATGCTCAATAGATTGCCCCAGGCCTGGGGCAGGTCCTATCAACCTCCAGTTCTTCAACCTCCCTGTACTTCCCATGCAGAGGGACCAGTGGAGATGGACTGGAAATACTGCAGGTGGGGAATATGCCCTCTCACATGGCTCATGTAAAGAGGGGACCTTGATGGGTGGGTCATGTCTGTGTGGACAAATCTGTACATGCAAAACCATGATGCTTTGGGGTATAAGATGATTCCCAAGTGCTCAGTGGATGAATCAGGAAGGGCAGCTCTGACCCAGGGAGGATCACTGCCAGGCAGTGTGTTCCTACTTCTTCTGGGAAGCATTGCAGGTGTTCAGTAACCAACCTGTCTACAAAGACTACTGCAGTATGGATGACTTAGAGTTTCTGCAGGTCCTCTGGGACCCAGGACATGGTCTGTGAGAGCTGAGCATCTCTGGGGAAAGGCACAAAGTCTCTGAAGTTAGATGTGAGTGTCAAATTAAACCCCCAAGTGAAGCTGGGGTTGAACCTCATCCCACACTACAAAAGCCACATGTGCATCCACAGGACCCTCCCACTGGGAGAGCACGGCCTCGTGGCTCAGGGAACACTTGAGACCAGAGCTGGAAAGGGCCATGTGGCTGTGCCTTGGCCAGGTGTGGGGACCCTGTGTCAACCCCCTGGGCTCCCCTGGCCCAGCAGGCAGGAAGGTGTGCCACACAGAAGTGGGACCCAGTGCAAAGTGCAAAGTGCAAAGCTGGAAGATAGGAGAGCTGCAGGGAGCTCATGTGCTCAGGGGTCTTCACAGCAGCATGCATGCCTTGTCCATTGCACCCCAGGGAGCCCGCAGCAGGAGGGGAGAGCCTCACAGCAGGGGTCAACCAAACCCAACCGTTGTGGTTGTGCTGCTGTCACTCACCTTCCTCTTCACATCTAAGGGCAGGGTAGCCACCAGTGAGCAGCAGAAGGAGAGTTCCAGCAGGTAGAACCAGCCCAGTGTAGGAGGGAGAGGCTGCAAGACAAGTGACAGGCAGTGTGACACCCCTGCCTAGCTCTGTGTTTGGGACAGCAGGGCTTTGTCATGTTCCCTGTGACTGAACCATCCACTGATGCACTGTCAAGCCTGGTCCAAAGCCAGGACCTGCCTGCAAGGGGTTGGGCATCTCCATCCCTGCTCCCAGGGGTTAAGAGATGTCAACCTGGGCTCTTTTGTGGCCACACACACAGAGCCACTTCCAGCTGGGCTTGGGTTAGAGAGAAACTAGTTGAGAAGAGGTGCCTCTTCAGGGAAGAGGCTCTGTTTGCTATCATATGGAGCACTGATGAGGAGCTTGTCAAGAAGCCAGAGCCAAGCTGTTCACCACAGTGCAAGGGTGAGAGACAGCAGGCAGAAGTTGATACAAGAGTAGTGGGTGGAAGGAAAAACTTCTCTATTGTGAGAACAGTCACAGAATCGTAGGGGTTGGAAGGGACCTCAAGAGATCATCAAGTCCAACCCCCTATGGGTCTTGCAGTCAAACAAGTTGCCCAGAGAGGTTGTGCTGCCTCCATCCTTGAAGGTTTTCAGACTAGACTGGAGAAAGCCCTGGGTAACCTGATCTGACCTTGCAGCTGAGTGCTGCAAGCAGGAGGTTGGACAAAAGCTCTCCTGGCCCCACAATATGAATTATCTGGTGATTCCATGTACTTGCTGCTCACCTGTTGTGGAAAACTCAGCCAGCAGATCGTATGGTCCCAAAACCAGGGCTTCTGTGCAGAGAGAAAACAGCAGTAAAAACCCATAGCCATGTACCAACCATATGAAAAAGCACTTCAAGAAGTCAGTGAGCCCATGCTAGATCCAAACTGCCTTTGATGTTTGGAAAAAGCAGTTGCCAAAACCCATTTGTCATTAGTGAATGCACAGGATGTCACACAGAGGGCAGCAGCCAAAGCCAGGACAGGGTCTGCGCTTGGCTGAGATGCAAGGGTGGTTTGTGGGCTTTAGTGGGAATCACACAAGACAAGGAGAAAACCATGGTAACATCACTAACACCTAGCCAGGTCCTCCCAGAGAGAAAGGGGGACTATACTGCTGGAGCAGGACTGGGGATGGTTCAGCTCCGTGCCCTGAATTGGTCATTGTCTTTGGACCCATAGGCATGGCCACACCTGAGCTTTGCATGGGCTCTCTGAAATGACCCAGCACCATCAGCCTCATTTGCCATGAGCAAGGAGCTCTTTAAAGGTGTCACTCCATGGCATCACCCTGCTCATGTACTTACATCATAAAGGAGAGCCAGCCCAGAGAAGAATGAGATGAAATAGAATGTAAATCTCCAGCTAAAACAGAAAAAACCAAGAAATTAAGACTTCCCCCAGAACTGGAATAGCTCCCCAGGTTGTGCCCAGGATGCTGCAAAAGCCCCAGGGGAACCTACACTGGTTTGGACAGGGATTTGCAGAACCTCAGCTCTCTTTGCACACACATGTACTGTTGAGGCAGCCACAACCATCCAGCAGTGGCTCCTCTGGGCATATGCTTGGGGCTAAGGGCAGGGCAGGGCATGGTGATGGCATGCAGACCTTGTTGGAGGCCTTCATCACCAACAGCCTCTGCTGACCCCACCTACCTGACCTCACAGAACTTCTTCATCAGCCTGGGCCGGTCCTGGGCCCGCCGGTGCCGGAACCAGGTCTTCACCCCTTCCACAGGCAGGTCATTTTGCTTTGCCAGTGAAATCAGGTCCCCCTAGAAAAGAGAGCAGGAAAGCAGGATGTAGTCTTCCTCAGGCTGTCTGTCCCAGTGTGGTGGAAGAGCCAAGCTCCTGCAGGCTGCCCATGGGCACGTTCCCCTTTCTTTGGGAAAAACCCATCAACTCCATTTGCATTTGTGAATTCCCAGATAATTTTTGCCCTTTAAAAGCTCCAGCTCAGTTCTATCTGAAGGCAGGTCCAGAAGCAAGCACAGGCTCTCCCTGGTTGAATTTTGCCAGCTGTCCACAATGAGATTCAACATCTTTGCTATGAAAGTCTAAAGACTTTTTTTTCCACCTTCAACACAATTTAGACTGACAATTATCAGCTACAGACAGCAAATTTGAAGGGAAAAGAAGTTTTAGCTCCTGATGATAAAGAAATAAAGCACAAGTCACTAAAGAGTTAGGAAAAAAAATCCATCTGGTCAAGCACATTCACAGGCTAAAAAGCATCTCTGCCAACATGCTTTATGAGCCCAAACAAAAGTATCCAGCCTGCAGATTTATAAGCTGTGATTAAAAGAAATGTAAAAGATGAGCTCATCAGCAATTTTTAATTAATCTGACAAAGCTTCATACAAATTTAAGTCAAAAATTAGTTTTAAAATTCATGCATCAGGGTGAGTCATGACCTGAGCCCAGAGCGTGGTGAATGGAGTTACATCCAGCTGGTGGCCAGTCACCAAGGGTCTTCCCCAGGGCTCTGTGCTGGAGCCAGTTCTCTTTAACATCTTTATTAATGATCTGGACGAGGGGATCGAGCACACCCTCCACTAAGTTGGGCAGGAGTGTTGATCTGCTGGAGGGTAGGAAGGCCCTACAGAGGGACCTGGACAGGCTGGATCCATAGGCCGAGGCCAATGGCATGAGGTTGAACAAGGCCAAGTGCTGGGGCTTGCATTTGGGTGATGATAACCCCCAGCAGTGCTACAGGCTGGGGGCAGCGTGGCTGGAGAGCTGCCCAGAAGAGAGGGCCCTGGGGGTGTCGACTAACAGCCAGCTGAACATGAGCCAGCAGTGTGCCCAGGGGGCAAGAAGGCCAACAGCATCCTGGCCTGTGTAAAGAGTGTGGGGAGCAGGCCTAGGGCAGCCATTGTCCCCTGTACCCAGCGCTGGGGAGGCCCCTCGAGTGCCGCGTTCAGGTTTGGGCCCCTCACTACAGGAACGACACTGAGGTGCTGGAGCGCGGCCAGAGAAGGGCGACCAGGCTGGTGAAGAGCTCGGAGCACAAGTCCTGTGAGGAGCAGCTCAGGGAACTGGGGGTGTTTAGCCTGGAGAAGAGGAGGCTGAGGGAAGACCTGATTGTTCTTTGCAACTCCCTGAAGGGAGGTTGTAGTGAGGTGAGGGCTGGTCTCTTTTCCCAAGCAATAGGACAAGAGGAAACAGCCTCAAGTTGCACCAGGAGAGGTTTAGATTGGGTATTAGGAAAAACTGCACTGAAAGAGTTGCCAAGCACTGGAATGGGCTGCTCAGGGAAGTAGTTGAATCACCATCCCTGGAGGTACTTAAGAGACATGTACATGTGGTGCTTAGGGACATGGTTTAGTGGTGGGCTCCACAGTGTTTGACTTGATGATCTTAAAGGATTTTTTTCCAACCCAAATGATCCTGTGCTTCTGAAGGACTTGTAGTTCTGCTAAAAACAAGATGCCTTATACATAGACTCTACCCAAATGGGGTGGTGGATGCTTCTTTATCAGCAGCACCCACACTACCTGCTCTACCTGATACACAGCAGGTCGGGGGTGCTGGGATTGCAGCTCTTGAATATGTTGGGAGATGCTGAAATATCTGCCTATGTTACCTTCTTCCATGGAAGGCTGGTTAGCAGCCACTGCCTGGATGGTGAAGCTGGTTTGATTGGGCTGGGCAGAGTGGGACTGCTTGCCTGGGCTCCTGGGATACTGGCACACAAGGGACACTCACCTCCTTTGGGGTCCTGCCCAGCAGAGTGTAGAAACCTTCCAGTGTGGCATTAGGCTGAACTTTGGGCCTCTGCTTGTCACTCACACCCAACCTCCTGCCCAAGGGCCGAGCTACAGTTCTGCAAGAGGAAAGAGAGTTCAGCCAGGAGAGGACATGCCTGCCTGCACTGAGCAAGATCCTGCCAGCACCATGTCCAGTGCATGGATGCACTGCACCAGGGGTCCAGCTCTGCCTTGGTGCTCACACACCAGCCCAAGGGGTCCAACAATACATCAGCAATGCATGCTCAAGGGACCCAGTACTGCTCCAGTGGGACACATGATGCCCAGTGCTTCTTTCAGGTCAATGTTCTTTCTAGAGGGTCATGCAATGGCACCAAAGCAAAGGTGAGGAATGCTGGATGTGCAGTAGAGACAACAACAGCAGCTACAAAGCAAGCAGTAACCACTTCTGCCCAGGCTCTGAGATATGTTGCATTTCTCTGTGATGGAGTATATGCTGGTGCTCTTTCTGTTCCCAAGCAGTTCAGACCATGCTATGAAACCAATCTGCAAGTGTGCCAGTATCCCATGTGCTCTGTGCCCAGGGTACCTGGCCACTGGCTGTGGCAGGAGCCAAGGTCCCAGCACGCAGGGATGCACTGGTTCCTGCAGGAAGGTCGTGGTTCCCCACCTTTGCACGACACCCCAGCAAAGCTCTAGTGGGAAGCACTGATTTCTAAAATCTTGTTCTAGGAAGCCAGGCAAGTGGAACATCTTTGAGGGAAGACCCGATGATCCCTGGAGTTAATTCTAGCTTTCTGCAGTCCCTGTCTGCCACAGCTTCTTGCATGGCTCTGCACAGCAGGCAGGAGCCAGCTCTCCAGAGAGATGGGCCAGCACTTCCCCAGCTCCCTGAGGCCACAGGAGAAAGTCCATGTCCCACTGAGTACAGGTTTGCTGAGCACAGCCTTGCTGCTTCATGTCCCTTGCTGCCCAAAGTCCTGCTCTGCCTGGCAGGGCTGCACACCAGCAGGTCTCCCACACTAAGTGCCCTGCTTTAACTCAAGGGTTCGATCTCCTGTGTGTGAGGGTTGGTCTGTACCTACCAGTTTCTGTGTTCCTGGAAACAGGGCCCAAAGCCCATCTGAATCCATGTCATGTGCTGAGCCATCTGGACCTGCCTCAGGTCTACCCTGAGCCCTGGGAAGATGCCAGCTTGTCGGGCGCCCCCCAGGCAGGTGAAAGCACACTGCTGGAGCACATCACCCCTGATGGAGTTGGGGATCTCAGGAGAGACCAGAGCAGAGCTGGGCAAGGAGGAATGGTATGAGTAAGTGGCCCCACAATGAGGTCCAGGAGCCACAGTCACTCCCTCCTTCTGCCTTTGTGCTGAGAGTGGGGCCCACATAGTACCTTCAGGAGCATCCTCTAGGATTAGGCTGAACCTGGCTCAGCTGAGGGCTCACAAAACTGATGTACCCAGAAAACCCCTTAACTGTGTTGTGAGCCCCTACTTGGACTCTCTCCAGAGGGACCCTCACCCATGGTTGAGGTGAGGCTGAGTGACAGACTTGCCTTTCCACACCAGCCAGTACAGGTTATCTTTCTTACAGGTACAGGGCAGGGCACTGTGCTGCCATGGAAATACCATATGCCACAAAAAAGCATTCAGTATTCCTGGGGACAATCCCTTGTCCACTTTGTAGTGGTCAGGAAGCAGGTGAGGATTACTGTGGAGCAACCCTGCAAGAGGCTGGTGGCAACCAGTGCAGAAAGAAACTGGATTTGCTGCACTCACCTTTCAAAGATGCATCGGACAGCGAGCAAGAACAGGGCACCAGGAATGCAGAGCAAGAGATCCCAAGGCTTTGGGTAGTGTATGTCTCCGGAGTCCTTCATGTCTTCCCAGGTAGCTCCAGGTGGCAGCCAGTATTCATGGTGCCAGAACCACTCTGACAGTCCCATCCTGGTCAAGATGATGGGCACAGGAAGCAAAGGCTCTGGGGCTGGGCAGAGAGCAGTAAGGTATAGAGCTCATACCTAAATCAGAACTAACAGCTCATCCTTCCACCTCTCACTCAATCCCACGAGTATATGACTTCAGACTAGTTGAAATAGCATCACTTGTTCTGACCTGCCTGTTTGTTGAGCGTGGAGGTGGGGTAACAGGAAAGCAATACAGTGGGTGTCAAGAAAATGGCTAACATAAATTACAGTCTGCTGCACAGTTGACTAAAGTCCCTTCTTGGTAACAGCAGGGGCTTCTCTCTAGTTCCCTCTATCAGCCTTTTCCTTCCCAAGCTGCAAAGCCCTCACCTGTTAACCAGCTCTGACACCTGGCAGCCGTTAGTATCTTCTGGCACCCCCTGAGCTCCCCAGCGTCTCAGTTTTGGTTCATCTATCTTGCCCAGCATACTGAGCAATTGAGTTGATAAACTGCTCCCTAAAACTATTCTGAAGTGCCAGCATTCAGCCCAGCACTTCAGGAGACTCTTGCTCTCCTGTGCATTCAATTTCACTGGTCTTTTATCCCTCAGTATCATCAGCCCCTCTGTAACCACTTGCAGTCAGTCTGCATCCTCACTGGGACTTTCATTATCAGCCAGTTTTGCCAACTCCTCCTTTCTGGGGCACCTGGAAGAATACATGGCTGCAAAAAATCCCATGGTAACCCCAGGTGGCTTTCTTTAAGCCTGTGATGAGGGGCCTTTCTGAATGCCTTTGTAAAGTTGAGTAGGTAGGAAGTCTCCCCCCCTGCATGCAGTCACTGACTCACTGGGATAACTCCAGCAGAGTGAGACAGTTTTCTCTTATACAACCCATGGGGACTCTTTCCTGTGTTATGTTCATGTGTTTCCACGGTTTCCATAGTTTATTACATTTCCTACCAGTCAGACTACAGAAGGCTGTAGCTCCTCTCATTCCTACTCAGAACCTGCTTGAATTTTTCTGATAACAAGATGATCTGAAACAAACCCCAGCATTCCTTAGTTTGTAGTTTAACTCCTAGTATGAGTTTCCTTTGGACACTTGAGTGAACATCATCCACGTTTGAAGATTTGCCATTATTCTGTTAGTCTGTTTGCTACAGAACATCTTCTCACCCATCAGCTTCAGGTGGAGCCTCTTGGTGTGGAGCCTCAGCACTGTGGTGCCTCAGCACAGACTCTGACTGTCCGACTGTGATGGATCGAAGACACCTTTAGTAACAACTGAGCAAACTTGTCTCCCCTCTCCATGGCTGAGGCAGCAGCCTTGAGTCAGGTTGCAGGACTTTCTCATTAACACCAGAACCACAACATTCCTATACAAAAGGTTGTCCCACCCTGGGGGACTCCGGCTGTGCAGGCTCTGTCTGTCTGCCCCTTCCTTACCATGACAAAGCCACCATGCCACTCCCTGCTAAAGGAGGCACAAATTTACATCTCTACAGGACCCTCTTTCCTTGCTTTTTCCCTGGCTTTTGCAGCTTGTCTCCAACAAGCACAACTGTCTCTGCCCCATGTTTTTAGAGGGAAAGGTCCTTCCCATGGATTTGTCTGTAGAATTTTTATCACTCGCTCGTGTGAGGATAACATTGTTTGAAGACCTCTATGTGTGCGTTCAGTAACTGCCTGTCCTGTGGGAGTGAGGAATGCCTGTGACATGTCTTATTCCCCACTGCTGTAAGAAACACTGGTGGTTTACGTGCTACACAACCTGGGCCATTATCTGTGGCGACCAGCAGAGAGCAACATGCAATTCGATACGAATTTTAGGTGAAACCATTTTATTAGGTGCAATCACCCAGATTCTTGACCTTTATTACTGCAAACATGGCAAGCTAAAGAACTGCTCATTGGTTACACACACTGTGCACACTGTGTTGACTGGTTAGTGATTATCATGAGTTCTGATGAACCTATCTTATAGCTAAATATCCTTAGTTTACCTTTAATGCCTAAAATATCCACACACCTGCTGTTTTGAACCTTTTGTTATGGTTGGTTCTTAACATGTTCCATTACTCCCAAGTACCTTCCCATAACTGCTTCTGGGTTTAGGGCAGCCTGTACCCCTGTCAACAAGGCCTCTGTGTTTGGAGAATGTGATTATTAGGATCCTCTCTGCATGAGGAACTTTTCCTCTCTCATGGGAACAGAAGAATATTGTCAGGGCCTAAATCTTGGGAGAAGAGAGCTAGGCCGCTGGCAGGCCTGCTGTCCTCCCTGACAATTATCTGGTTTGATAGTTTATGGAACTCCCTATTAATAATGCCGCCGTTCTGTGACCCAAAGGCTGCTCTCTCTGCTGAGGCGGCCTAGTCCAGCCCGGCGCTACTGGCAGTGCGGGCGCTGAGGAGGCTGCAGCTCCCTGAGGCGGCCACTCTGGGAGGTGGGTGCTTGTCACAGCGCGGCCCCGCTCCATGCGCCACACAGGGTTTCCCGCCCAAGGCCGCGGCCGGCCCAGCCTCTCGGATTTGGATCGACACCGATGTGCCCAGGGCCACCCTTGGCGGCAGCACGGGCACACACCCGGCCCTCCGCCTTGATCTGCATTTGCCTGCAGGCGGTTTGTTCCCGGATGCCGGCGCTGAGCACAGGAATAACATGGCTGCGGCCTGACTGACGCTGCCTCAGCCAGCAAAGACAGGCGGTGCTGCCTGCAGCCTGTACCCATACATGTCATGACCATGTCATCAGCACTGGGGTTTGTCAAGGGCCGCAAAACCTTTTGACAGCCCGAACTGGCATTTTCAGTTGCAGATTGCTTCAAAATCTAGTCCCGAGCAGGCTCATTCTCAACGTGCTTCTGTAAGGCAGCATTAAGTCTGTCCAAAGATTTCAGAAATGGCTCCCCTGGTTCCTGCTCTATGCAGACAAAAGGTTGTCTTTGCGCTCCAGCTCCTGGAGCGCTTTGAAGAGCTCGCAGTGCAGGTCCTGCTGCAAGCCTTGGGGAGGGATTCTGGCTGGAGCTGCAGTTCTGCTATAACCACCTTCTCCCAGCAAAAAAATTTACCTCAAGGGTTACACTGGCCCAGCGCCTGATTCTCTGCAGCCTGAGACCTAGCAAGCTGTCTCCTTTTTGATTCCCACATAGTGCATTGCGTATTGGTCATGATAAGCCGAAACACGGTTTGAAAATCATCCAACAAGCACAACTGTCTCTTTTCCAGGGCTGCTCTGCCATTTCCCACACAGCACCATGTCAGAGCTTCTAAGCAGGGGTGCCAGATGCAGGCAGCTCATTGTTTTGGCTCTAGCCTGATCTCATCTCATTGTTCTTGCTATGTGCCTCTAATGCCTATGACTCCTGCAGCCTCTCCAGTGTTCAGATTGGTGTTGCCTTTCACGTTGCTTCTCTTGGCTTGCTTTATCCCATGTTCACATTCATCTGCCAAAGTTAAAGGTCATTTCCCCTTTCCATGTTTAGACACGACTCCAGTTTTTGAACAATGCCTGGCTGTTTCTTAGGGACACCCTTGCCCTCAGGTGCTATGTCAGCTCTGTACTGTGCAGCCAGAAAAGCCAAGTCTAAGCAATCAGGGTAAAATTTCCCTTGGGTGGATGTGTCTAAATGAAAATACAATCTCTGATGTTTACCGAGTGTGTGCAGGGGGAAGGGAATAACTGTGCCAAACTGCTTTAAAACATGATCCAAATCAGCACTAGATGCCCATGTCTGCTGGAGTTGGCAGAGTCACATCAGCCCTAATTCTGGGCTAAGGTTGCCAGACACCAACCTAGGGACCATGCTTTGCCAGTCACCCACCACACAGCACCCTGGGAGCACCAGTTTATGTTCTTTTTCTTGTCTCCAGTCTCACCTGGAGCTGGACACTTCATCTCCCACAGTTACTTGTGATGTGTAACTGTGTGATGCACACCTCCCCTCTGCACACCGGGGGATAAAGATACAGGGGAAATAGATTCAGATTCTGCTGTGGTGCCCAGTGCTCCATCTGCTTTGTTGAGCTGCCAGCAGGGAAGGGAGTTTTGCTGCAGGTTTGCCACAACAGCTTCTCTGGAGTAGGGTTTGTGATGCCCATAGCACAGAGGGAGTAGAGGGATGTGATACACTAAATTCATAAATACTCTCGTGCACTCACAAGCTTCCAACACTGCAGCACACATAAAGAGAGAAGGTGGAGTGATGTGAGGAGGAAGCTCATTGCATACAGAGCTGCTTCTTTAAGCTTTAGTAAGCTGGTGGGAAGAAAACAAATTTGGCCATTGATCTGGCCCCATGACTCATCACTGTGATGCTCAGTTCCTCAGCTAAAAGCAGCTCTAGGTAGATCCTAATCAAGTCCAACAGCTCTCCTGAATCCTTGGTATTCTTTCACAAGAACTAGATTTGCCTCCTAATGAGCTTATCTCCTTCTGCAGGAGGACAGCAAAGCCCTGAGGACAAAATTCAGCAGGCATCAAAATACATCTGCACTGGCTCCACAGTGCACTGTGGGAAGCATTCTGCTCCTCAGGTGAGAGGTGCTGTGATCTGGCAGCAGGGATCTATCCTGGACTTCTAAAACCTCATGAAAACCAACAAACAGTGTGGGAATGGCAGAGCGGCCCTGGAAAGGACACACAGTTGTGCTGGTTGGAGGGAAGCTGGGGAAGCCAGAGAAGAAGCAGCAAAGCCCAAGATTAGGGTCTTGGAGAGATGTACATTTGGGTGGTGGTCAGCAGGGAGGTGACACAGTGTGCTCTGTAATGTTACAGAAGGTGCAGACAGACCCCTCCACAGACAGACAGACTTTGTACAGCAGGGGTTTGCCAGGGTGGGACAACCATTTGTACAGGAACATTGTGGTTGTGGTGTTAATGGAAAGCCCTGAGCCCTGCCTGCAGGCTGCTGCCTCAGCCATGGGGAGGGGAGACAAGTTTGCTGGGTTGTTATTAAAGGTGTCTTCGATCCACCACGATTGCAGTTCATCACTTTCAATATGCCACAAGACACAATTTTTCTCCTCCTATTCTTGCAAACCCCAGTATCTCCCCAGTGCAGCAGTCCTACAATTGCCACAGCCTTGGCAGCGCCAAATAACCTGCCCTGCTCCTATGGCTTAGTGTAGGAGTGCCCTGAAGTGTCCCTTGTTCCAGGGCCAAACACACCTTTGCCTAGCAGGAGACAAATCAGGCAGCTCCAGGTCTCTACTGGCATGGCCAAGCATGGCTGCATGGCCTGGGTATGCAACAACCTCTCCACGTGTGTTGCACAGGTATTGACCTAGACTGCCTCCTGCTAGCTGAAGAAGTAGAAAAGAGGCCAGACAAGCAAACATTTCAAAAGTAATTTATAAAGAATGTTTACATTCAGTAGTACAAAATGATAGATAACCATCCCTCCTGAACACATCACCTGCAGAGGAGGAGCAAGACTGCAGGCTCAGACTAAAGACACGCTGCAATCTACAGAACAGGTACTTCAAGGTAGCTCAAGGTTTCAGAGATACACTATTTTCAGCATATACAAATTTAGATGATGATACAGGAACAGATGCTCTCCTCCCAGAGGGTTTTACTGCCCTGGGATCACCTGCACTGGAACCACTTTTTCGGCTTGAAGGGATCCAACATATTTTGACTGAAACCTAAGATGTGTTTCCAGAGTGGTGAGGGGCTGGAACAGGCTGCCCAGAGAGGGGGTGGGTGCCCCATCCCTGGGGGTGTTCAAGGCCAGGTTGGCTGGGGCCCTGGGCAACCTTGTGTAGCTCCAGGCCTGGAGGTTGGTGGCCCTGCCTGTGGCAGGGGGGTTGGAGCTCTGTGACCCTTGGGGTCCCTTCCAACCCAGCCCAGGCTGGGATTCTATGAGCGCAGACAAGCTCAGATCAAAGCTGAGTTACCTCGGGTGAACTGAGCAGGCTGCTGAAAACCCTGTTGCCCTTCTGTGCTGTCACTTGGCTTTTAAACATGCACCCCCTCCTCAAACAGGGCATTTCCTTGGTCCATGTCCCTTGTGTTGTGTTTTGCCCCCCACCCCGTGTCCTGCTCCCCCCATTAGCACTGGCCCTTCCTGGGCACATATAAAGAAGTCCCTGCATGGCCTGGGAAGTCCCTGCACTCATTACAGTGACTCTGTCAATACTTTGGTTTCACAGATTAACTGAGCTATAAAACAGAAATTCATTTCAAACTAATTTAACTCTATTCAGGGATTACAGAATCCAAAGTCTAAGACTCCACAGGATATGAGATACAGGACATCTGAACAAACCTAATTAGAACTGCATCATGACTTCATGGACTACTGCTTGGAACTTGCTATTCCTGATACATCTAGGCAAAGGCCTGGGAGTGAGAAAGCCATGTTAAAGCATTAATTCCATAAAGTTCAGCAGATCTCTGGATCCTTTTTCTTCTGAGGATAGGGAACACACAGTCCCTTCTTGCCACAAGCTGACTCTGTAAACATTTCCCACTGTGCCAATCACACTAGGTGAAAACATGAACACTTAATCAGTGTTGCCTTCTAGATTATCTAGATTCCTGTCACCTCCCTTCTTCTGACTACATTTTCTTCCAGGACACATTTAAAGGATTACCTGACAGTTGAGACACAGCTGCCTGGTTTTTCCAGCTCTTCCAATTACAATCTGGGTGGGTATTGTCTCCAGTTTGGGCTTTGGAGTTCCCACCTTTGTGGCAATAATGCTGGCAATAGAAGGGGCTGAGACCCATCCCATTACACAACTGCTCACATGGCACACAGCATTTCCTTTGAGAACATGAGGTTTTCTCCTATGTCTTTCCAAAGCTTTAATTCCACCATGCTCAGTGTTCATTTTCTGAGTGTGTTTGGGGCACCTGTCTTCTCAAGAGGTGTCTCTGGATTAAGATTTAGTCCCATGCTGACTTGCTAATCGTTACTGGCAATGGGCCAGAGCCTCCAGAGGCTGCCCAGGGTGCAAGAGATTCCCACCAAACAACATGAGGTGCTTAAGACTTGACATTGCCAGAGTTTATCAGGGTTTTTTTTTTAAAGTATTTTTCAACATTAACACATTTAACACCAACTATGGTACAGTCTAATACAAGTCAAACCACTTGATCCCTTTCTATCTGCTTCAAGACTACAACCTCTAGTAAGCTTTTACTGAAGAAAGACCAAAAGCTTCCTTTAAATAACACTGACTACACACACTTCTCTTCAGGGGAAGCAGGAATTGAGCTGTAATACTGCAGTCGTGCTCCAGTTTACCTACACAATGAACAAAACTGTTTCTAAAGGACTGGATTCATGAAAGACCAGATGAGAAGCAGGCAAAGAGCAGCTATCTTTCCTTGACATGGCCATTGGTGAGCTGGGTTCTGCTGTGCAGTGGCTCAGAGTCGTTGCCCTGGATGTAATTGTTGCTGGTGACGTTGCTGAAACATGTGATCCCATTTTTCTCCTTCTCCTTAATGTTTTCACTTTCTTCATCCTTGTCACTTTCTTCTGTGTCACTTCTCATGTCCTTTTCCATCTGCAGAAAAAAGGAGGTTAGAAGCAGTGTGATCACAGAAGCCTGCACAAGCAGCAGTGCTAGCTGAGCCCAGGCTAAACATTCATGTGCTGCCTTAGGCACACAGTTCTACTGTGTCCTTTCAGCTTTTACACCACCTGCAGAAACAGATTCTCTCCACCTTTTTGATCTCACACCCAGTGGAGTTGTAGCTGTGATCCTGAGAAACATTAAGAATTACTGCACAGGTTGAGAATCAGCCATCCAGCCAGTTTGGAACCCAGCTGAGGGTCCACCTGTCCAGGCCAGTGGCAGCCAGTTTCTCAGTCAGAATGCTGTGAGAAACAGTGTCAAAGGCTTTCCTGAAGTACAGGTAGACACATCCACAGCCTTCCCCTTTTCCATTCAGCAGGTCACCTTGTCACAGAAGGTGATCAGGTTAGTTTGACAGGATCTACCTTCTGTAAACCCATGCTGACCAGGCCTGATCCCCTGGCCATCATGCATGTGCTGCATGATAGCTCCCAAGATGACCCGCTCCATGATCCGCCCTGGCACAGAGGTCAGACTGACAGGCCTGTAGTTCCCTGGATCCTCCTTCTGACCCTTCTTATGCCTGGGTGTAACATCTGCCAGCCTCCAGTTGAGTGGAACTTCCCCAGTCTGCCAGGATTGCTGGGAGACCATGGAAAGGGGTTTGGCCAGCACACCTGCCTGCTCTCTCAGCATCCTCAGGTGGATCCCATTCAGCCCCATTGATTTTTAGGTGTCTAATTGGCCAAGCAGGTCACTAATCATTTCTACTTGAATCATGGGAGCTTTGTTATCCTTCCCCTCCCTGACAGCCAGTTCCTGAGGATGAGCACTCAGGGAATATCCAACTGTTGGAGCCAGGCTCTTCTCAGTAGTGCCCAGGGTCAGGACAAGAAGTGATGGGCACAAGCTGAAACACAGGAGGCTCCCTCTGAACATCAGGAAATGCTTTTTTACTGAGAGGGTGACTGAGCACTGGCACAGGGTGTCCAGAGAGGTTGTAGAGCCTCTGTCCTTAGAGATACTAAGTGGCTGTCTGGACATAGTCCTGGGTAACCTACTCTAGGTGACCTTGCTTGAGCCAGGAAATAGAGACAAGACTTCCACAAGCACTTTCACACTCACCTCACCAATCACAAGAGCTTTCCCTGCCTTGATTTCTTAGTTTTGTTAGGAATGCATAATATCATGCTGGACCAAAGGTTGGGATTCTTCCTCAGATGTCACTGGCTTTTCTCACAGAAACATCCCCTGGAGACCAACCCTCATTTTTCTTCAATACAAGCATCAGAAGGGATGTAGTGATTGGGAGGTGATTGTCCCTCTCTGGGAGGGGATTGTCCCTCTCTACTCTGCCCTCGTGAGGCCCCAGCTGGGGTACTGTGTCCAGAGCTGGGGCCCCCAATACAAGAAAGATGTGGAACTGTTGGAGAAGGGTTCAGNTGAAGGGAACTTATAAGCAGGAGGGGATTCAACTTTTTAAAAGGGCAGATAGTGGCAGGACAAGGGGGATGGACTAAAGCTAAAGGAGGGAAGGGTTAGATTAGATATTAGGGGGAGGTTTTTTACAGAACGAGTGGTGAGGGGCTGGAAGGGGCTGCCCAGAGAGGGGGTGGATGCCCCGTCCCTGGAAGTGTTCAAGGCCAGGTTGGCTGGGGCCCTGGGCAACCTTGTGTAGCTCCAGGCCTGAGGTTGGTGGCCCTGCCTGTGGCAGGGGGGGTGGAGCTCTATGATCCTTGGGGTCCCTTCCAACCCAGACCAGTCTATGATTCTATGATTCTATAAAACTGTTACCTTTATTTGGTTAGCTTTCCCCTAATAATACCGAGTGCTCCTTTCACCTCACTGTTAGGAACATACATTTATGATTTCACTAGGACAAGAAGGACTCTGTCCCAGAAGAGCCCCTGTGCTCCCAAGCAGTCTAGGTGGACCCTCCCTCCCCAGGTGATGTACAGGAGACTACAGACTGATCCATACCGTGCCCTGGAGGATGAACTTGTAGACCATGCGAATGATTAGGTAGGACCAGAAGACATGGAGCAGCTGCAGAATTGTCAGGAGAGCATTCACAAAGTAGTATCCAGAGAAGGGCTGGAATATCTCCATTGAGTAATAGTAGGTGTTATATAGCACCCTGCAAGAGAGAGGGAATTGCAGTGGAGGGAAGAGTGTTGTTAGTAGGGTTGTAATTAAGCCCCAGAAAGCTGTAGTCACAGTGAAGTTTCAGGTCAGTCACCTCCTTCTTGTAACAACACATGAGCCAACTCTCAGTTCCCCACCAGAAAAAACCAGGGTAGAGCCATGGGTCAAACACCCTTCCTCTGCAGTATACCTCAGGCCTTTAAGGCAGACCACCCTAGTTTACCCCAAGGAAGGTACAGGAGCCACGTGGCACTGTAGCTTCTGCAAAGGGCAGGGACACACGCTCAAGGATTGAAAAGCAAAGGCTGCAGCAGAAGATTCAGCACCCAGCTGAATGACCCTGCCTCTCAGAAAGCAGCTCTTTCATCTCCCTTGACTGCAGCAGACTCACGTGTAGGGGAAAATGACCAGGCGGCTGATGAGGAAAACAGCTGAGAAGATCATAAAGAGGCTGTCACAAGTTTTTTTCCACTTCATGTAATTGAATATCTTAGTTGGCTGGAAGGAGAAAGAACAATAAACAGCAGGCCAAGACAGTGCATCTGCACATGCTCCAGGAGGCTAAGGAGTCAGATACCATACAATCTGCATGCAGGTCATCAAGCAGCTTCCTGGCTCTCAGCAGGGCACCCCGAGCTGGGGGAGAAGATCAGTTCTCTGTGGAACACCCTAATGCTTAGCCCATGGTGTGCTAGATCAAAAGACACTCTGGCTGAGGAGCACTATTTACAACTAGGCTTTGCCTGGCATCTAAGTGGTGGAACTCACCTCCAGGAAGCAGTCAGAAGCATCGTGAATCACCAGCACCAGTGACCCGATGCGGATGTAATTGGCACAGTAGGAGAAACTGATCAGGAAGATGGTTGCAGCATGGTGGACTATCTGCTCCTTGAAGTCCTGATGGGAAGAGCAGAGAAAAAAACCCCCACATCATGCATCTTCTGCCCTGGTTAAAGCATGCCACTCAGACAGCAAGGAAATCTCTCTGCCCAGAAGTTTTTACTTTAAGAAACCCCACAATAAAACTCTTAACAGA
>VZTU01008925.1:10023-31131 GCA_013400835.1 Zapornia atra
TGGTCACCCGCAAAGTCACAAGTCCCTTGGCAAACCTGCTGAGGCGTGGATCAATCTTCACAGGGCATAGTTGTCTCTGCTCCCCGTCCTCGTCCATGGGCTTCGGGGGGACACCCGTTTCACCATGGACTCCACCACGAGCTGCAGGGGAAACTTTTTCTTCACATTCTTCATCCCCCCCTCCTCCGGGCCTGCCCTTGGAGTCTGTGCAACTTGTTACATCTTCTCACTCCCGCTCCGGTGGCAAAGTGCGCCTGCCAGCATTTTTTTTTCTCCTATATGTGATTCACAGAGGCGCTATGACCAGCTCTGATAGGCTTGGTCTCAAATTTGGCCTTGAATGTACCAGTGTTTTTCAAAACATGGGGCTTGCAGAAAGCTGTAACTGCAGCCTACAAGAGCCACTGAAGCAGCAGTTACACCAAACTGCAACACTACACATAGACATGTATGTATTTTTTTATACTGACATGCAGCGATTAAAGATACAGACATTGCAATGGAAATATATGTAGCATGAATTCCTGCTTAAAACTTACAATTGTTTATGTCATGATAGTCAAAGTAGAAATGCTATGCAATAGGTGACATGCAAACTGATCAGGCAGCTTCAGAGAAAGTCTCCACTGTAGTTTACCAAATGCATAATCAGAAGGACATCAAATAGTAAGATATGCAGCACCTTCCAATTTTCACAGGAATAACTACAATCTAGGAGCTGTATTTCATCATCTGTGACAAACAGTAAATTTTCCATTAATAATTAAACTGACATTTAAGGGTTCAGAATTAGCATTTAAGTTAATCTTCTCTGAGATGTACCCATGTATCTCTGTTGTAATTATAGCACATTTGCCTCATTTAATTGATGCTTTTAATCTCAAAGGTTATGTTTTAAAACACATTCTCCTAAAACATATACCAGGATTGAATTATTGGCAAGACAGCAAAATTGTTCTGAGGACCATTAATCAACAGAACATTAAAGACACCTGGCACTGATATTTATTTTAACACAAAGGAACTAAAAGTTACCTCCGATGATATGTCTGAGGTCTCTAATAAGTGATCTGTTTTCAAAAACTATGCGCATGCAGGTGCTACACATGACTACTAAGGAAAACCAGCACACTTTGAAGAAAAAAATAGTGCCAGACACTTACTTTACTCAGATGCAATTGTATCTAAGTCTAATCAAAACCAACTGTAAATGCCTTTCACTGTTTGTTCAGTCTTTCTTAGTTTAGACACTGAAGCATAAGAGAGTGATTTTCATCAGGCTTGTTATAAGCCTTGTTCATATTCAGTGGGATATGAGTCCCAAACCAAGACTCAGTCAAAAATATTTTTTTTAAACATTGTATTGATAAAACCAGATGAAAATTGTGCTTTACAGAATCACAGGCTGGTAAGGGGAGACCTGGATCATCTAGTCCAATCTGCTGACACACTAGAGCTGGTTGCCAGCTTTTGGATATCTCCAGGGTGGGAGATTCCACAACCTCCTGAAGCAACCTGTTCCAGAGCTTGGTCACCCTCATAGTGTTTCCTAATGTTCTGACGGAGCCTCCAGTGTTTCAGTTTGTGCCCATTGACTTTTGTCCTGCCACTGTCTCTTTGCACCCTCCCTTCAGATATTTATCTAGATTGGTGAAATTTCCCTGAGCCTTCTCTTCTCTAGGCTGAACAACCCCAGCTCACTCAACCTTTCTTATAGAAGAAATGCTCTTAACCATCTTTGTGGCACCTCACTGGACCATTTTCCTTCTTTGCTGCAAGGGTGAAACTCTGGGTCATGTTCAACTTGGTGTCTACCAGGACCCTCAGGTCCATTTTCTGCAAAACACATTTCTAGCTGATCAGTCCCCAGCATACACTGGTGCCCAAGGTGGTTGTTCCTCCCACGTGCAGGACTTTGCACTTCCCCTTGTTGAACTGCATGATTGATTCTACTAATGTGCCTCAGTTGTGTGTTTGTTAGATTATATATGAGATCAATTCAGGGTAACGGCACAGGTATGTCTCTTCGATCAGAATGAGAGACTCCAATTTCAGTGATAGAATAAAGAATAGGATACTTATATTGCCGGTTTAGAAATGAACAGGGTACCAAAATCAAATATTATACTAATAAACAGAGAAAGATTGTAGAGATTAGAAAGCCCTTTCACATGCAGAGGAAGAGGTAGATAAATCTTACTCCCCACTATGCTGGGCTGAATTTTTAGCTTCAGTTTAGCAATAAGAATGTATTTTTCTCCATCCTTGGGCATTCTTAGCCCTTTACAATTAAGATGAATGCAGATACCATGCTGTGAATTAAAAAGAAAACCACATTCAGCCTTGTCTACCTAAACTGTGGTACCCTCTATATGATATTAAATGCTACACATTTTCCTCTCTACAAAGATTTAGCAGTGCTCATGAGTAGCCCCTCCTGCTGCTCACCAGCCTGGCAGGTCTCTATACTTTTCACTCTTGAACGGATGCTAGGTATTTCCATCTTCTTCTCTAGATAGCTTCATTGATAAGGGGATACAGAAGTACAAAATGTCTTACTAGGTGTGAAATGAAGATTTTATGCAGAGCAAAAGACTTGAAGAAAGCAACACATACACAAACAAAAAAGATAATCCTTTTTACAAAGAATACTTAACATTATTATAAAAATAATATATAGGCTTTTTTTTTGGAAAAAAAAATATTTAGAACCATTAAATCAAATTATAGCACTGTACTAAGTAAAAAGTTGATTATCTTTCTGAAAGGGGGTCAGCTATCTAAATGGGAATCTGAACACACTGGCAGAAAGATTTTGACAGATAAGTTTTAGAAGCCGAATTGAATAAAATGAATGAACATTCTATATTTAACTGTACTGTCAAAGCCAGACACTCAAAAAATCACAAGCCAGGCACAATAAATCATGAGACTGGTTAAAAAAAAAAAAAAAGAGAGAGAACTCATGAATTTTAAGACACTTTATGTATTAGATTATTTTCATTTCCCATGTGATTTGAACCTGTAAGAATGATGATCTTGTTTTTTTTCTCCAGAACTTGAAGGGCAAAGGACTAGATAAAATCTTGAGAATTGGTAGCGTTATGAATCTTTTTACACGCAATGTTTTATTTAAAACCTTAATTCTCGTGAACAAGCTTAGAATTTTGTCCAACAAATTTATTCCAAGAGATGGAGCTTTAAATGAAACCCTAAAAAACACGAGACTTGGGCTAAAATCATAACAAAGGGCATGACAACACAACAGCACTGATTATAAAACTTTGAACTTTTATTTTTTGTTCTCAAAAGCATTATTGTAGTATCTAAAGGTTCTCTGAAATCCTGTAAAGAATTTACAGATTTTTAAAATTGTTATTAACATAATGTGAAAACAAATATTTTTATGAAAATGAAAATGTTTTATAGGAAACACATGTGTTACAAGAGCGATGTGGCAGATAGATCATATGCAGTTTTTATTGTCCTCAAGTGGGGTTGGGAGAAAAACTGCAAGGTTTTTTGGAAACCTGCAGTATTTAAAAAGGATGTGTGAAACTTCTGCTGAAAAATAAAGCAGGCTGTTTTACTATAGTCTTGACATCCCACCTTCCTTTTTATTTTCCTGAATAACCTAGCTTATTAAAGGGACTGAAGTGCCTTTCCACCTTAGCTGATTCTTTTCTGGAAATAAAACTCCGTGTGCAACAAGCCTAGAGTCCAATATGATTATTTTTTTCTTCACTAGGAAGAGTACAGATCTATTGTCAGATTAACATTTTTCTGTTCCTGCTTTGTGAAGATTTCAATTTATTAATTAGATAAAACTGCAATGGAGATAATTTATTGAGCAGCGCCATTCTTTGGAAACAAGATATAGATAACATTTAAAAAATAGATAGGAAAAATATAGTCTGTGGAAGTCTAATGCCCTTTTCTTGCTAATTGTGATCGTAATTGAATTTTTTTGCTTCATGATTCTTTAGAAGAACCTCTGTGTACACAAATCCCAAAGAAACTGTTTTACATGCAGATCAGTGGTCTGCATTTGACAAGTGAAGGAAATTGCTATAAATTCAGGAGGCATTTTTCAACTATCCTAAAGAGGACTCTATAGAGCCTGCTGCTCTAAACTGAAATTGTAGCCAGTAATTTACTAATCTGATAAGCAGATGTGCTCTCCTCATGTCACAGGTTGTCCTTTCACTACCTGCTTTTTGCTGGATCCGCTCATAAATACAGGAGTAGGCTTCACACACCTGCTCTGGCAGGGGAGTTGGACTAGATGATCTGCCGAGGACCCTTCCAACTCCTAATGTTCTGTGATTCTGTGATCCCATTGCATAGATAAAGTGTGCTATTTACCTGAATCCACTTTAAATACCAATCAAGCTTAAAATGAAAATGAGACATTTTATTTTAGAAAGTTGTCAACTTCTTGATTTCAAAACTGGATAAGGTGTTATAGAATAAAAGTATAAAAGAAGAAAACATGTTCTGCCATTTAATCCTAATATCCAACACCTTATTTTAGATGCCATTTGTAATTTCATGTCATTTAATAACAGCTGTAGAAGCCAAGATAATGAGCTAGGTTGACTCTACCTCTAGGTTGTGCCTGTCAGATACAACCTTCAAGTTTCAAGGCCAATGGGCCTGCCCACCTCCTCTGAGACTGGCTATGAGAAGGCTATGCTACCTCACTTTGTTCCATATCAAGTGTCTTCCCTTTCCCCTCAAATTTTTACACTTAAGATGAAGTGGTATCGCTCTGCAACACAAATGCAGACACTTCTATTCCCCTTCCCTAGGCCTCTCAGTTTACAAACCTTATTTCTTCTTTACTCAGCATATCCTCCCAGATTAAATGGTTTTCCTGCCAGACTTGATCTTTTCATGGCAGCCACCACATTTTAAACGCATATTATTGAACAGTAGTCAATCTACCTTCCATTTTATCACACTTGCAATCTCTGGTGAGCTCACCAGAGAGATCACACCGCATATGTTAATGGTCACAGAGTTCGTTCGTCATTTTAACTGCTTCACACACAAACATCTGCTAAATTTAAGTGAAATGAACTTCAGTAAAGAACCAGATGTTCCTAATACTTCTTAAACACACATTATAACTTTCCAAGTTGTAGGGGGAGGGAAAATTCAGAAAATGTGGAACATTAGAAATTGCATAAAAACCAGCTGTCATTCCTGAGGCACTAATTATCCATTACTGGATAGCTGTGGGGGATTTTATTTAGGAGAGGCTACCAGTCAGCTGATAAAAGCAAAAGAAATAGGACACAGTAAGAAAATAAAAGAGCTAAAAAAAACCCCAAGACCCCCCCCAAAAAACAGCTGATGTGAAGAGTCTAAATAAGGAGGAAGAACAAGGTACAAGAACAAGGTGGAAGTAAACTACGTGTGACAAGAACAGTTCAATTAGAGCTGCGAAAAGTTTTTAGAATGGTGAAATATGCCTTTACTGTGGAGGTCTGGAATATTACTATCACACTTTTTTTTTTTACTTTTTTTTAACTTTTTTTTTTACTTTGTTTTTTTACCTCCTGGAAGCAACAGATAGACGTGGCATAAGGTGGAGGAGGAAGTATCATCCATCATCTGGTTCCTATAATTTCATTAGCTGTAGAAGTGGGCCTTCCCTGTTTCCCATATTATGCCTTATGTGACTTCATACGTGAACTTTTTTAAACTTTAAAACTAGATATTTATCATATGAAAAAGGTATCCGTGCACAGTGTTGCAAAATTTAAGAGTTAAGTAATTTTTGCTAAGTAGGGTTGTGTACTTATTAATTTTAGTGTGCTTCCACAATATTATAAAATTAATTAGCAAGCTGTCCCTTGAAAATATTGAGTTAATGCTGCCAGGAATTACCAGCCTTTAAGAAAATGAGAGCATATTTCTAAGTACACAGTGATAATTTAGAACGTCTACCAATGAAGACTCTCTAAGGCTTTACAAGCAGTACTAAATTTAGAATCTCCAAAGCCTTTTAGATTACTGAAATATAATTATTCCTGGGTTTAAAACAAATTAAAAAAAAAAAAAATTGACATACTAAAATCCTGAAGAAATGTCATGATGTCATGGGGAAACTTAGGTCTCTTTTTCTCCAACTCCTTGATTCTTTCTTAAGAGTATGCAATTCCCACACTCACATCTGTTATCTTCCTGAATAAATTAAATGTCAACCAATTAGTGACAAAAGTTCCCAACAATGTAAGAATTTTCTAAATTGCCCAACACTAGAATATAAGAGCTTCCCAGAAAATGAGACCTGAATAACTTAAAAGCCAAATGACCACTTCTTCCAGCTATATTCTTAAGTAGCTGAGTTTTTGATTTTAGATTTTATTTTCATCAATTTCAGTTTATGTGACAAAACACACATTAGATGGTAGGAACACAACATAAAAATGCTGGTATTCCTACCAGTCTTGATCTCACCTTTCTTCACAAAATGAGCAATTGCCATAGGTGTTCCTATTAAAATAGCTTTAATGATGGCAAATTACTAGATCTGATATGTTATATTTGATGGCTTAGCTGATAGCTCAATGTGGAAAACTATGTTCCTAAAATATCACTCAACTTTGGATCAATTAGAACCCATCCAGTGGCATGGGCAATTGAGGACTGTTTGCCAACTGATTCAGGAATCAGGAAAAATAATAAACAAATAAAAGACTAGTGGCAAATAAAATGTTATTTTATATAAGTTGCGATCATTTCTAATTAAGATTGATATCTCTTTTGCAAACTTGCTGGTCTTTAGATTTGGGTATCATGGCTTTCAAGAATGCTAATGCATTTTAGTGGCAGTTTTTACATTCATCCTTTGTAGCATAGCAGCCTTCATGCATTTACTCAACACTTCTTGAGAATGATACACTGTGATATTTTTTTTAAATTCTATTAACAATTTTATATTGAAGACATAGCCTTTTACTTGCACCACTCTTTCTGCAATTATATATTCACAGGAAGATGTATTTATTCACACCAGTGAATCCTTAATTCACTAGATTTTGTAAATAAGCCAAAATAATAATGGAACTACTGAATCTTCAGCTTCTTGTGAGGTGTCAAATGCCTGGCTGGGTTTTTTTTTTACTGACAGCAGCACGGGTACGGTACATTTATTTATTTATTTATTTTCCCCAAATCAGAAAGGTTTTCTTACTGATAGCTTTCCACTGGAAGAGATGAACAGTGGAATTCTTCCACTGTTCAATTCTTCAAAGTTCTCCAGGTCTCTATACACCAGAACCTGAATGCAGATGTCAAGACTTGTTGACCAAGGTCTCTCAATTCTGGAAGAGGTCAGGAAGGCTTTTTCAAAACAGGTCAAGCTTTCTACATGGGAATTGAAAGATTTACAAACCTAGACATAAATACAAGCTGAACACACAAATAATACATTAACATTTATTTAAAAGGAGAACATATATTTGACTGCACAAAGAAAAAATCGTGGCTATATGTTTTACTCTATATTAGCAGAGATAATGAATTAAACCAGAAACTATCAATAATGTTTTCCATAATACTACTACCTGAGGCACTTGGTTGTTGTTTTTTTTTAAGTTCATGGCATGTGATAGATCTCCATGAGCAGTCCTGACTGTCCAATAGAGCTATGACCAGCTCTTGGACCTACCATGCATGATATTCCACTCCCAGGGGGCCCTCACTCTTGCCAGGCTATTTAGACTGGTTGCAGGGCAGAATGTACTGGCCATCACAGTACACCTGTGCGAAATTTTACTGTAAGGTACAATAACTAGCAAAAAAATCTAAAAACACTTTAACTTTAGTATTTTATTCACAAACTCAGGGAGAAATTCTAGCTATGCTGAAAATAGCATTTACTTTGACCTCTATTCTTTACAATCTTTCTTACACTTATTTCATGAGCTGAAGCCCAGAGATGACACGCAAACATATTATCCAAGTAAAAGAGAAGTGAGAAACCATGGTGTGTGAAAACAGAGCGTGAAGTCCAAGAAGTATTGTTGCTTATATATTCCTCCTTTCCCTCCAATGGAAGGAGCCCTTGAATTCTGTTTTCTACGCCTGATGCTGTTCTGGTGTTTTCCATGTCAGAAATTAGACCAAGTCTTCCTCCCTTCCAGCCAGTTCCCTAAATACTACGTAAAATCATAGAATCATAGAATGTTCTTGGTTGGAAGGGACTCTAAGGATCATAGAGTTCCAACCCATTGCCACAGGCAGGGCCACCAACCTCCGGGCCTGGATCTACACAAGGTTGCCCAGGGCCCCATCCAACCTGGCCTTGAACACCTCCAGGGATGGGACATTCAGCACCTCTATGGGCAGCCTGTTCCAGCACCTAACCAATCTCTCTGTAAAGAACTTCCCTCTAATATCTAATCTAAACCTTCCCTCTTTTAGCTTCAAAATATTTGGTCTCTTTCTTAATAAACCATTGTATTTGTAATATTGAATTCTTACCTGTCCATCAATATGGTTTCAGTAGATGATTGGAGTAGACTGAACCAACCTTAGTGTTAGATAACCCCTGTTGTTAAAGGAATCTTTGAAAAGAAATGTGGTTTTGTGTTCCTCTGAACAGAGTTAAGAACCAGGTCCTATCATATACTTCCTGACCAAATTCTCAGCCACCAAAATATTTTGCGTGTTCCTCTCTTCCTCAACAGAGATTTTAAAATCTTTTCATTCAAGAGGTAGTATAATTTCTCAAAAGCTGAGTCAGATGTACCCTGAGAAGCCATTTCAGATCAAGCTGCTTGGAAAACAGATGTCTAGCTCTGGATACTGATCAGACTGAGACATGAGCTATTCACAGAGCTGATCAACACTGTCAAGAATGAAGAACAGTTTATATTTAGAGGAAGAAATGTAGGCACCAGGGAACATGGAAATCTTAGATGTCTGTAAGATCTGGGACTACTTTGGAACATGATAATTGAGGAATGAGCTTGGAGATCATCAAGGTGTGTTTTTGAACTTGAACTACACAAATCCCACTTCAAGTATTTTTTATCCTATTTGTAACCTTCTAGTTAAAAGTTTTGGGTGTTTTAATGTTAGTTAAGCTTATTCTGTGGGATTTGATACAGGTGACTGACTTAAATGAAATCACTATCTTTGAAAATCAGATCATTATTGAATGTTTTTTAATGACTGCTGTCCTTCGAATTACAGTAATAACTGATGCTAAGAAAAAGGGACTTGGAGGAGGGAAATTCTCAGTCCATGGTCCAACTTGGTGTTAAAAACGGATCATGAGGAATTTGTAAGAGTGCAACCAGAGAAATCCTGATATCTGCAAATAATGTAGCAGTACAGCTTTGTAACCCTACCTGAAAATCTGAATTCTGGACTAGAGTCTGGTAGGATCTCACCAGCAAAAAAAGGGGCAAAACTGAATTCTTATAGCTGCTATTCTGGAGTCTTAATAGATAACAGGCGATTCATGGAATGGCATTCCAGGGTGATCAAAACACAGTACTGCAGGAACCTAAAAGGTTTGCACATCTCAACTAATCAGGGTTTGCAAAGCACAAAATTGTACAATATCAACACCACGCGGACCAGCGAACATTTACTTTTTTTGCTAAGACTTAGCATTCCTCCTGTGCAGTTGTTAATCCACCTAAATGAAGAAAACTATATATGTAAAGAAACACGACAGCAATAGAAAAGGGTCACTGTATTTAGATTTTATAAGCAAGGTGCATCTCAGATATACATTAGTGCCATAGCAGTAATGTGGAATTGTTTATCAGACTTTTGAAAGACAGTAGTTGGGGTTTTGAAGGGACTGTTTTAGTTGGTGATTAAATGATCAACTTGGACAGTATAGTAAATCAAAATCATCAGTCAGGTATGAATCAGCACAACTTCTATGAGTTTTCTTACACAAAATAAGAAAAAAAATGTAGCCCAAGCCTTACAGTCTCTGAAGAGTTCAAAAATGTTCACTTTATTTTTCATATCTCTGGAATTGTATGTTTCAGCTAAGAAAACTACTGTACCCAGTCCTGCCAGTGTATTATAGTCAAAGAATGTCTTTGTGCAGTGTGCAGACTATCAGGTAGAGTTTTTGCATGTTTAGGTTTTTTTTTAAAGACAGAAAGGGCAAATTCTTCTGTCCACAACTGTACTGGTTTTTTGGCACTGTCTGACTCATTCCATTAAATGATTTATGTTTCTTTATTTTGCATTGCTCTGATTAAGTCAAACCATAGTGCTTTACTTCTCTTGTTGTTTGGGCAAATATTGCCTGAAGTACAATTTTAATTCACAGATAACTTAGCTAACAATGTGCAGTATTGCCACTACCCAACAGGCCTCTCATGCATGACATGCAGAACGAAACTGCTGAAGAGAACAATGGATGCAAGTGCAGTAAGATTGCCGCCTTCTACGTAGACACTATGGATGATTTGCTGACTACAAACACCACAGTAAATTACCATACACAGGGATTGTAATGATAGTTATTGAGAACATTTTTCAATATAGCTCCAAGATTAACATGACACTCATAGAAGCAGAATTTCCGTATCTCTAAGAAATATAATGGCTGAGTTATGAGATACAGTGAAGAACTGTGTTTGCCGGGTAAGAGAGAGAATAGAGCTAAGAGGAATATGCACCATGTCAAAAACGATCAGGACCTTTAGTTGCTCAGGAACACCCCTGTACAGCCAATATGAAGACTTTGTATTACATTAATTAAGGATTTATTAGAGAGCAAGCGACTTGGATTCACTTCAACAGAATATCAAATGTCATTTGCAATGACAGCCTGTCTCCTGGGATATCTGCTTAAAGAGAAAATAAAAAGAAAAAAGTAAAAAATATTTTAATAACTATTTCCTTATGTTGCCATTTATGTATCTACGAAGATGAAGAAATAATGTCATTGGCCAGTCCTTTCCCCAGTCATCGTGTAACCTATTCTTAGCCCAATGGAATGAATCTTGCAAGACGTCATAAGTGAATGAAATAGGTAAGCTTCAGGACCACAGTCTAAACTATGAAGGTCTGTTCATTTTCAGTATGCATTTGTACCATACTCTATTCAGCAAAGTTAACCAAAACAACTGCTTCCAGAATTAAGATACAGGCAAACAAATCAGAAACTGCCTTAGCCTGCAGAGACATATTCTGTTCAGGACTAGCTGTTCATAGCTTCTGCTAATAATTTCTAGTACAAAAATGTAAGCTACCTTGGGCCTGACTGTAGCAATAAAGGAAAATGATGAAAGAGAACGGAATTAAATAAAAATATAGAGAAGGATGGTTAGAAAAGGGTAGAAATAGAAGAGATCTTGAAAAAGATACAATAATTATACTACTATTATAATAATTTCATAATAATGAAACAAAAAAACCCCAACAAAAAAACCCAAAGAAGCATGCACCCTCACAAAAAAAAAACCCCACCTTGGTTTCCCATCTGAGTGTTCTAGGATAATAAGGAACTTATTAGGAACTTCTCAATGTGATAGGTGTTTTTTTTATTGAGGGAATGAAAAGAAGAAAAAAAACCCAAACAAACAAACCTTAATCCCATCTCCCTGCTATAACAAAGACACCTGTTCTGCACTGAGCTAAATATAGACTGCTAAAACATGCACTTTGGCCCATGAATCCATTAGAAACTGAGGCTGGTACTGTTGGCTTATTTAGAGAGCACAAGGTAAGGTTTCAGGCTTTTGGAGTGATGACAAGACAACTACTTAACAATGTGATGGTGCAGACAACAGTCAGTTTGCTTGCAAATACTCACTTACGATGAGTGTTGAAGAAATAAAGCCACAACGAACCCAGCTCAATTCCTTTGCCTCACTTACATACAGGACTATTTAAAATTAAAAAAAAAATAAAAACAAGTCCTGGACCCAGGTTGCCTTCTTTCTGTGATACAAACCGAAGATAAAAGGTGAATACTCACCAGCAGCAAAAATACAACAGGATTTAATCTTAGTTACAGCTTAGAACTGCTGTTCAGCTTTGGGACCAGACTTCAGATTTTAAACACTGGTTTGCTACTTTGCAAAATCCTCTGGACTTTGAAGGATTTTTGACTTAGGACATAAAGCCGTCAAAATCTAACCTAATGTATACATACACTTGAAGTATAATATAAAGCAATTATGAGAATATAGGTTTCTCTATCACTGAAAGAATTAATATAACTTTTTTTTATATTATTCTAACATAAATATATTTTGCTACATGGATATAGTGAAGAATATGAGGAAACTGAATGGAGAATTTTTGCCATGTCATTCTAGTTCAGACAATTCTTTGGCAATGAGTTTGCTTTATTGTTTCTTGTCAATGCACTGACAAAGGGACTCCGCACATAAATTGGTGGCAGTAGTTTAGTTAAATTATACTAAACATATTAATTTATGCTTCTCTTTGAAATCCTTGGAACCTGCTGAACCTGCTTTTGAAAGCTCAGCTGTACACAATGTGTTTGTTGCCAAAAAAAGTCAAATGTACTTGCTTGGGCACCTAACTGGAGTAAAAAATTAAAAAGATAGCAATTTGGATTTTGAAACCAATTTAATTTATGGAGAAGATGAATTTTTCCCTACAGACGCCCGAAGTCAAGGGTGGACTCTGTCAAAATCCATGTCAAATAGCTACATAGCTACAGAATGTGAGTGCTAATCTTTTTTTCTTTTTTTTTTTTTTTATATTTTGAGTCTACATACAAGCTAACTGCTAAATACCACAAATACTATCTTTACATAAAGTTCCTTGATTATAGCTGTGGAGATGGACCTCAACACTAATTCCATAGCTAGACTGAGATTGAAGTTATACTTGGTGCAAACTCAAATCAGTGATATCATTGTCAGTATTAGTTATTTGGATCACTGAAGTTAACTCTGTATGGTAAGGTCTGACTCTCTTCCTCCTTTTGGCCTGCACAGTGCCTTGGTCCATTCTGGAAGGTTGACAGTTTAGCTCCAGCAATAAAGAGGAATGGGGAGAGGCCTCATCATCCTTCCACCTCCCTAGCAAGGGGTCATCTTCCTTCTTTTTAAGGAAATGGCTCAGAAGTGTTCATGTCCACATTAAAATTGATGAAAACCCCACATTGGTAGCTTTGCTGCATCACACAGGAGAAGTATAGGTTTTTTCCTTCCAAAGCTCCAACATCATTTTGTCTAAGATTTAATAACAATTTAATAATAGGCAATATTGTAATGTTTTGGGGTTATCACCATGATGAAAATTTGAAAGTATTGCCCATCACCAGTCTGTTAATTTACATGGGATTATATCTGAAAATACAAATATATATATATTTATATATATATACAAACATATACAGGAGTTTCATTCGGGTGCAAATCTGGACTTATTGTGGCTGTCTGCTAAAACTCTTTGGCAAATGAAATCACGCGTACATGGTTTCTGGTCTTTCTTGCTGTGCTATATTTTGTCAGTTTTGCATTATTTCATTAAATCTAAAAAGAAAAAAAATTAATAATGGAAACCTTTTGTTTGATGCAAAGTTCCTCATCACATTTGTATTCTAAATAATGCATCATTGTGATAATGTCTAACAACTAGGTGATACTGCTTAAAAACAGGAGTCCACCCACTTCACTTTCTTCTTTTAGATTTGGAACTGAAAACATTATTTATGCAATAAATTGATAAATAATTATAAAACCTGAGTGTTCTTTTTTAATGCAAAATATATAGTGACTTTGGTGGGTATTACCTGCTAAAGTGAAAATGTGTCATTATGGCTTTTAATTTCATCAATTAGTAAAAATTAAATTTCTAAATTCTCAACTAGTTGCAATTTTGATTAGCTGTGCACACAAATGCTAGAAATGTCGATACATTCAAATAAAACCAGTGTGCAGCTCAACACCAGTGTTCAAGTCAGCCTCAACTATACAAGTATCCTAAGGGACACTTTTAAAATGTTTAAACATGTTGGATATAATTAAAGTTTAAAATATGTTGGATAATGGAAATAATATTCAGTGTGATATTCAGTGTTATGCCTCAGGACATGACTCCATTTAGAATATGAGTGTGTTTCATATATCAGAGGGTAAAGTAGGTGAGACTGGGAAATTAATGGTCATTAATTTTAGAACCTATGTTTCTTCTGTATTAGCTGAATTAATTTGCTTGAAATAAGTTGCTGTCTTGTGGGGAAGAGGCTAAAAACAAGTCAGAAGAGGCAGAAAGTATCAGGCTGAAGAACTGACTGAACCTCAAAACTAAAGGTTTTTAAGACTGAATGAGGTTAAAAGGCCTTTTGACTTCCTAGATATTTTACAGCTTTTGCCTTCATTCCTCTTTCCTCTTTTTTGGTTCAGATCAAGCTGTGGAAACAAACAAACAAAAACCCAAACCAACCAAAAAACCAAAAAACAAACAAAACCCAAAAAAAAATCACAGATTTTTACATGTCTCAACAACCATTTTGCTTTTATAGCTGAAAAAAAAAGCAACAAACAACATATTAAACCAATTTTCTTAAGAAAGGTTTTCTTACAGTCTTCTTATTTAAATTTCCCTAAATAATCTAGTGTTATAAAATACCTTTTTTCACGCAGATAGAAGAAGCAAATTGATCTGATTTGTAAGTTACCTGCTCAGCTATTGTTGATTCTTCATATTGAGGAATTTACATCCATAATCACTTTTAACAGAAAAAGGCCTTTGTGAAAAGACATTTCCAGAAGAAAAAAGTAATACCTTGCAAAGCTCTCAGACATTTCACAACTTGGTAATGAATCACTGAAGTATCTGACATGAATTTAAGCACCTTTGAACCATTTATACAGTGATAATGTTGATACACACTTCTTTGTTTATGGAAAAGAGGTTATGAATACATTCATTGCTGCCTATGATGAGGAATAGGGAATGGAGCTATCAGAGGTAAATAAAAACCAAAAAAAAAAAAATCTCAAAAATAATCCCCAAAAACATGAGCCACAGGCAAAATGAACACAAATGCTACATTCATTTTTGGGAGTACAACATCTGATAGCTTTTCCAAGGTTATGATACATCAATTTTCAAAAAGGATGAATTTGAAGCAGACAACAGTTGCCTGAAGGGATTACTATTACACTCTCCCTTAATTGTTAGTTTCCAAACTACACTGATCTGACAATAACAGCTTAGAGGCAAAGTCGAACCCATTGTCTGTGCTTAGCATATCTAAAGCACAAGGAGAGCAGTCTCATCATGACACAAAGATAACCTGAATTAAGAAGCTTTCTGTTGCATTTTCAGAAGCTACAGGTAACATGCATTTGGAAAGACATGATTATCAGAATTACTGGCAAAGCAACTTTTTGCCTACAGCTCCCTTCACACTCACAAGATCTCTCACCCTTCTTCAAAGCAACCTCACTACCATAATCTGTACATATGAATCATAGAATGGTTTGAGTTGGAAGGGACCCCAAGGATCATATTGTTCCAAACCCCTGCCACAGGCAGGGCCACCAACCACCAGTCCTGGATCTACACAAGGTTGCCCGGGGCCCCATCAAACCTGGCCTTGAACACCTCCAGGGACAGGGCATCCACCACCTCTCTGGGCAGCCCCTTCCAGCACCTCACCACTCTCTGTAAAGAACTAATATCTAATGTAAATTCTAATCTAAACTTTCCCTCCTTTAGCTCTAATCTGTTCCCCCTTGTCCTGCCATTGTCTACCCTTTTATAAAGTTGATTCCGCTCCTGTTTGTATGCTCCCTTCAGGTACTGGAAGGCTGCAGTGAGGTTCCCCCCACAGCCTTCTCTTCTAGAGGCTGAACAAGCCCAGCTCCCTCAGCCTCTCTTCGTAGAGGAGGTGCTCCAGCCCTCTAATCATCCTCGTGGCCGCCTGCCCTTCTCTGAACCCTCTTCAACAGTTCCACATCTTTCTTATATTGGGGACCCCAGATCTGGACAGAGGACTCCAGATGGGGCCTCATGAGGGCAGAGTAGAGAGGGACAATCACCTCCCTGTCCCTACTGGCCACCCCTCTATGAAGGTGAGTTTGTACTTATTAAAAGTGAAAATTAGTTATAAAAATGGGAAAAAAAAGCCATTAAAAAGTAAAAACAGGAGAACCACCAATAAATAACTTTTACAAACCTGGATCTTTCTTATTTTAATTAACAGTAATTTGCAGTAAGAGCATACTTGCAACAATACAAGGGTAAAGGGAATTCTGAGGTGCTTTAGGATGACAGCATAGACCCCATTTTTAATATGTTTTTCTCTGTTTATGTCAATAAAGTTCTGCTGAAGTATTGGTAGAAATAAATCCAGGTTCAAATCTATTATTTGGTTTTGGCACCAAGGACTCTCTGAGGAAAACCTTTTCACACTCCAATGCTTCATGTTTGACCTGCCTACTTAGAAAATTTAGGTGGTTGAACCATCAGAATTCTTGAACCCTTTTGAATATCTCAACAGTCAAATTTATTTAGTTAAGACTTCTGCAAATTACACCAAATATTACTTTCTTTCCTATAATTTAAGGTATGGTAACTTTTTTACCAGCCAGAGAAACGTTGGACTGTTAAAATACCAAAGTATTTTAATTACTTGGGAAATAATTAGGTAGGAACAGCAGGTAGTCTGGCATGTACCAGGCCAATGTAATTGTCTTCTAGAACAAGGCTTTGCAGATGGGGAGAAGCAATAGTGTTTTTATCTTAAGTCTATTAATGCTTGTAAACTGTGAAGGAAAATAACATGAAGAAAAATGCTACAGACTGGATGCAAAACTAGATAGATAGCTATACTTATAGAACTGTTATCTGTAATTCATTTGCAAATAATGAAAAACACACCAAGTTAGACTGCACAGGGACCTGTCCGGGGATAATGATAAAATCTTGTTGCCTTCTATTATTTTTTATTACAATTTCAGTGATGCAGATCTGGAGAAGATTATGAATATACTGGAGGACAATACTGAAGTTTTACTGGAGTTTGTGGAGGACCCCACACAGGAGCAGCGAGAGAGTGTGAGGAGTCCTCCTCTGAGGAGGAAGGAGACAATGTGTCCACAGCACCCATTCCCCATGCTCCTGTACAGCTCAGGGAGAGAAATCATGAGAGAATATGAGCCTGGGAAGAAGGGAGGAGTGGGTGGAGGTGTTTTAAGATTGATTTTATTTTTCACTACTCTATTCTGATTTTGTTTGGTAATAAATTAATATTGCCCCTACTCAAGTCCATTTTGCCCATGATGGTAATTTGTGATGTATCTCTTCACGTCCTTATCTTGATCCATGAGGTTTTTGTGGATCCACTATCCAGGTGAGGATGAGAGCAATAGAGCAGCTCTGGTGGGATCCTGGAATCCAGACAGGGTCAACCCAACACAACAGGACACCTTCCAAAACGTGCACTGTACCTTCTGCTCAGTAGAGTTCAGGGAAGAGCAACAAAAAATTAGGCATGTGGGAAATTATATGTTAGACAGTGGGAGTAAATCTTGAAACAAAAGAGAGACAGAAGCGAAACAGGATAATTTTCAGCTATATAAAAGCACTTTAAAGGAAAAAGGAATAATGTCCTTTCCATCTGCTGTGGCTGGGTTTTAATTATTAAACTTCATACATATCATTAAAACTATCCCATTAAACATGCTATGCTAAGAAAATGCAAAAATATTCAAAGCAATGTCAAAACATAAACTTTGCAAAACCTTTTCCGGTATGAGTTTTTGTAATGGTTGAAGCAACCAGACAAGAAGCCAAGTTGACCCAACAAGTGACTGCCCATTACAAGGAATGTACATTATTCTGCTAAAAGAAAGCATTTCTGAAACAAGGTTGCACCAAATGGAACACAGTTTCTCAAATTAAAAAAGTTGCATTTTCATTCTTTTTTTTCTTTCCTTTTGGAACTGAAGCACATCTCCAAAAGATAAAAAGCAGTGAGACAGCGGTGACTCCTAGTCTGGTTTCTACAGAGTATTTTTGTCTCTCACTCCAAGGGAATGAGCACAGCTCAGAATGTGAATCTATTGAACCAAAAAAAGGTCATCTATCTTTTACTGTAGAAATACAGAAAAATCTTGTGTGCTTCTTTTACATTCCAACATGGAAGAAACATGCACTGTTTAAATATGAAAAAATAAAATTAAAAAAAAAGCCACTGGAATTTGTTGGACTTGAAAGCGCTGGCTGGGAAATACTAGCTCATGATTGTTTCTGTGCCAAGTTCAGCCTTAGGGGAGGATCCTAAGTAAACGGTTGTGGTTAGCAGTAAATTCTTCAGAAGTAGATAAATATTTTAGTGAATTAAAGACAAATGATGGCACAATATACCGCGTAATCTTGGCCCTAGCATTACTGAGTGAACCACACCAGTTCTGTGACTCCAAGTTCTTATGGGACATCCCACTTCAGGAACAACTTCAAAGGTGTTAAAGCATACATATTTTAGTCACTCAAATACTGAATTATGCTACCAAAACCAACATAGCAAGCTAATTACTTTTTAAATTAAGCAGATTCTAAGAAATAAATTAGGATGAGTAAATTCATTTTAGGAGAAACTTTTCCAGTACGGTACCTCATTAATCAGATCTGCCCTCTACGTAATGAATGGGAATATGCAACTCTGTGAATTTCTTTTCAACAGAAAAAAATAGCCTCCAGTCTCTCCCTCTTCCCTTTGTGTTTTAGAAGGGAAGATCGCTCTCTGTTAACACTGCAAGAGAGAATTATGCAAGTTCTGTCAACTGCTGTGTCTTTTCGTCATGAGAAAAATTCAGGATCATTCTAATCAGGAGTTCACATTACTGCTGGAATTGGCACTTTGATCAGCTGGCAAGTAGTCCTGGAGAACATAATCAATCAAAAGCCTACTGCTACCCTTGAGGGTTTTATAGCCCATATAAACTCATTTGGTTGCATTAAAAATTAAGGAATCATAATAGTCAGTTACTTCTTTTGATGGACGAAAAAATTAAGTATACTAAGAGGAACTATAATGAGTGGCTTGTATAATGACTAAGTAAACTTAATGTCACAGTAAGTAGTTTGTGATCTACATATTAATGTTGTATCCTAATAGAATAGTACATATTGGCTTTTGTTCCCTTATGTTTTAATATTTATCAAAAAAACCCAGCAACAATATCAGGCTTTAAGTAGCATGTTAAATTGCAGCCTGAGAAATGTTCGCATTGAAGCACTTAATCTTTCTGAGAAATTCTCAGCCATCTGTTTGCCTAAGGTTCAGAATGCTGCCTGAAAAGACCTAGAGAATACGCCTCAGAGTAATTTGCTCTGCTCTCCTGTGCTGTCAGATTCTCTCATAACACTGAAGGTTTCCACTAAATGTTAAGATACAGTCCAAAAGCTTATGCTAGCTTTAGTCCAAAGAAAAATAGACCCTTAAAAGGAAAACATTGTAATTTGCCCTAAAGACAAAGCCAAACCATCATATCTGTGTAGAATCAAAACATGAAATGAGAAGATAATTGGTCTCACAACATGTAGTTTTCCTGTAGCACATCCTTTTCTCCACAGTCGCTTACCTATTTCTTAAGGAATACAACACAGTACCAAGTAACTGTTTAATACCAAACCTTAGTAGAGCCTTTATTACCTCCACCTGCACCCAGAGAAACAGAATCCATCACATACTATTCTCATACACCAACACCAGTTTCTGCAGCTCTGGAATTTCAGACTTAATTTGCTTCTCCTTTGAGGATGAAACCACATAGTTCACTGGAGCGCTAAGTGAGAAAACCTAAATTTACCCCCAAATAAACAAGTAAATCTAAGAGATACATCACTGTACCTGGGCCCAGGCTATCCTGTATATTCCACTGCAGATAATATATGCCCTAGTTTTGCTCAAATGTTTGCCAAATATTTCTTCTTGCACCAAAACGATGTCCATCCTTAAAAGCAAAAAAATTGCAGCCTCTTAGATTTCAAACATGCTTACAAATGAGGCACTGGCAGTTCAAGTATTAAACCCATCAACACTGAAATCCATAAAAAAGGAGATGAAAACTAAGAGGAAAATATATACGTTTATAAATAGGATGAAATGCTAGATGGTCTTTTAGTATTTTAATACTTTTGTTCTAAAAAGTATTAATAACCTGAAGACATTTTAACGGAAGGGTTTTACAGAAATGCCTAAACCCTAAGTCTGATTTCCCATTTAAAGAAGGCACCCATCTGCATTTTTCTGTCTCTAACCTCCAAGTCTGGCCCTTAAACTAGGTTTTTGTTATATTGTGCCTATCATAAACATAGTTAAACGTTGGTGTCTAGTCTGAAGACATTAAATATAATACTTCTGAAAGGCTCAAGAAAAGAGCAAACGTAATATATATCATATGTATGATTTGGGCAGGATTATTTGTAAAGCCAATTGTTAGTTGGAAGCTTAACAATTAAAAGATAAGATAGAGAATTTCTGTACAGTTCATAGAATAATAGAATCATCAAGGTTGGAAAAGACCATCAAGTCCAACCATCAGGCCAACACTACCATAACCTCTAAAACATTGAAAGCAGAAGTTTTAAGAAAGGTTCCCAGCATAGATGATATGATAGGTTTGCAAATCCTAACAGATTTTTTCCAAGGTTTATGACAGATATATCTGCCTGATCTATTTCACAAAGCTTGATAAAGTTAGGAAGAAGGAGCTAATAGAACTGTGTCAAGGCTTGTGCAGAGAGACATTTCAAATTTCAAATTTTTCAGACTTAAAATCTTGCCATCAACCAGTTCCTTCCTAATGCTAACACCTTCCATCAGTAATTCCTGACAATATCTTCTAGATAAAGTAACATGGGTACCTTAGAAGACATTTTTTAAAAAGTTATTTTAAAAAAAAAGTTATTTAAAAAACAATTGTGAGACTAAGTTCTCCCTTTTCCCTTGAAAATTATAGCAAACTTAAATTTTCAGGGTCTTGTAGTGTTTTGCTTATGCAAATCAGGTTGTGATAGATTTTAACATCTTTTGCTTTAGCAGATATGGGTCTAGAAGACACATGAAGATTTTTTTTGAATATTTGCTGTCTTTCTTGCTTTCTTGCCTTAAATAAAATC
>VZTU01008926.1:26122-48704 GCA_013400835.1 Zapornia atra
CCTCCTCCAGCTTCACTCCATCCCCCTTGTCCTGCCAGTCTCTGCCCTTTAACAAGCTGATTCCCCTCCTGTGTCTCTGCTCCCTTCAGGGACTGGCAGGCTGCAGTGAGGTCCCCCCACAGCCTTCTCTTCTCCAGGCTGACCCAGCCCAGCTCCCTCAGCCTTTCTCCATAGGGGAGCTGCTCCAGCCCTCTGATAATCCTCATGGCCCTCCTCTGAACCCTGATGAACAACTGGAACAGCTCCTGTGCTTTTTGGGGGAGTTCCCCCCACCCCATGGATATTTGGTTACTACTAATTTTTTTTAAGCTATGCCATTCTTTTTAATAATTTACATTGGTTTAATTATTTTATATTATGACAGCAAAACCCCACTTTTCATGGCTGTGTCCCTGTAAGAGAGAAGCTCCACCACCACCACCCCCCCATGGCATATTAAATACTGTTATTACATCACAATCATAGGGGTTGGAAGGGGCCTCCAGAGCCCATGGGGTCCAACCCCCTGCCAAAGCAGGGTCCCCAGGACAGGGCACACAGGTCAGTGTCCAGATGGGGCTGGAATCTCTCCAGAGAAGGAGACTCCACACCCCCTGGGCAGCCTGTCCCAGGGCTCCCTCACCCTCACTGGGAAGAGGTTCTTCCCCACATTGGTACATCCATGGAGCGTCTACTAAAAATTGCACCCCAAGTTAATGCACCTCAAATGGTAACAGTGACTGTAACATCCACAAATCCAGACAGCACACTGGCTAGCTTGCAGATAGAGAAATACCTTGTCTGATCCACTTCCATTTTCAAGTTTCACACAGTATTGACATCAGGTTGGACCCGATGATCTCTTGAGGCCCCTTCCAACCCCTAAGACTCTGTGTTATTCCATCAGAACACCACTGGTGCAGTTCTTTCTCTTCAGATTTTTATGATGGGAAGGGTTAGATTAGATATTAGGGGGAAGTTTTTTACAGAGAGAGTGGTGAGGGGCTGGAACAGGCTGCCCAGAGAGGGGGGGGATGCCCCATCCCTGGGGGTGTTCAAGGCCAGGTTGGCTGGGGCCCTGGGCAACCTTGTGTAGCTCCAGGCCTGGAGGTTGGTGGCCCTGCCTGTGGCAGGGGGTTGGAGCTCTGTGATCCTTGGGGTCCCTTCCAACCCAGACCAGTCTATGATTCTATGATTCTGCTGAGCTTTAGGCTACTGATGTGTCGTGCTGACAACTGAGACTCCCTACAGACAGCCCAAAAAAAAATATGCATATAGAAAGTCTACTTGAGAAAGAGAGCCAAGTTCTGCCTTAATTTACAATGGCACCAGCAAGTGCTGAGCCACTGGAGGGAGTGCAGAGAGAGAGATAATTGAGCCCCTGAGTCTTCTTACCTTGGAATGCTCCAAGGTCATTGGCTCCATCCTTTTTCCAAGCCCCATCCATCATTGCTAGTTTATAATGATTATCAGCAATTAGCCTGTCATGACATTATATTGTAATATATACTACCACACGCTGAATATTTTGAGCTCCAAGCCTTGGTCTCCTACTTAAATCTTAAAAATTAAACAGGGGAAAAAACCCCTCAAACTCAAAATTATGAGGTCTTAACTAATCTTTTTTTCTCCTTGTCCTTGGTCACCACAAGGAAGCATGTCTCCAAGCCTTCCATTTAACTCTGCATCTTATCTAGTTCTCATTCTACATCACACGTGGGCTTTGGAGAATTCATTTCACAAGGGAAATGCTCCAGAGTCTGTTAACTGGGAATAACAAAGAGTCCCCAGTAAACATCTTTAACAGAATCGTTGACCATGCCCATTGTTCCTGGTTCATGTGTGACCTGCCAGCCTCAGCCAGTCTCCTTCCCAAACAACTACTAACTTACTTCCTAGACTGTCTTTGATACAGTGCAGTAGCTGAACTTGTTTCACTGGATGTCATCCAGCTCCTCTGGAACATTTTTGGGGTGCAAGTGCATGTCAGAGGTGGCCTTCTGACCACATCTGGGTGGCACTGTCTAGCTGATCTTCAGCCCTTCAGTGAGGAGCATTTCCAGAAAGCCTGAAGTTATTGCTATAACAGAAGCCAACCCAGCTCTGGAGGCTCCAATGCAGAGAGACAGCAGCTCAGAGGCTTCATAACACTTCTCAGAGTGTTCAGAAACCAAAATGCAGTGTTATCATCCTCACCAACGTGTGACTGCAGTGAACTACACCTCATTTGCCTCTTGTGTTTCACACAAGACAAGCTAGGTCCTTCTGACAGTTCTGCAGGGACTAATTTCATCCTGTCTCCCATGAACATGTTTCTTGGTCACCTACCAGGCTAAGCAGTTATAACATCAGCCCTAGGAACACAGAAACTGTTTAGTCTGGAGAAAAGGAGGCTGAAGGGAGACCTGATCCCTCTCTACCTGAAAGGAGGGTGTAGCCAGGTTGGGGTTGGTCTCCTTTTCCAAGTACAAGGGATAGGATGAGAGGAAACATCCTCAGGTTGCACAAGGGGAGGTTTAGATTGGGTGATAGGAAAAATTTCTTCACCAAAAGGGTTGTCAAGCATTGGGACAGGCTGCCCAGGGAGGTGGCCAAGTCACCATCCCTGGGGGGATTTAGAAGGTGTGTAGATGTGGTGCTGAGAGATGTGGTTTTAACAGTTGACTTGGCAGTGCTGGGTTAATCGTTGATGGAGTTTATGATCTTAAAGGTCTTTTCCAACCAAAATGATGCTGGGACTCTATTCAGACAGGTTGAAACAGCTGGGTTGATTCTAGACTTGGGTCTTCTCCCACTCCTTAGATTTATGAAGAGAATATAGACAAAACCAGAACACTTCAGTGAAGAAAACAGTGTAGAAACATTAGTGTCTGTGCTGGCTGGGTGATTTCAAGACATGCTCAGCATCTCTCCTCCAAGCTGAACAGTGACTTTCAGGGCCCATCTCAAGGTCAGGTTCTTTCAGCTCTATCATCAGAGGGCTGAGGCCAAATATCAGGCAACCACCATCAGCCAGCAAGGGGAAAGCAAGAGGAGCTTTCAGGGATACACATAGAGCTGAGCAGCAGGGTAGGCAGTCCCTGGCAGCACTATCTGAGCAACCTGCTGTCTTGGGAACCTGAGGATGCTCTGCTGAAGGGGTATATTTGACTCTCCTTAACACCAAGAAAACAATCACCTCTAATACTCTTCCCAGTTCTCTGTCTGAGGCTGGTGATGCCTCTGCTTACTCATCATCCAGCTGCTACCTGCTCTTCTCTCCTGTCAAACTGAGTCATTTGAATTACTCAGAGCAGGTAATCTGCTCACTCCTTGGATTGCTCTGGGCTCAGTCACAGCTTACTCATGCTAACCCTTGCTTATCTCAGTTGTAGACAACTCAGCTCACAGAGCCAATCTGGGTTAAGATATAAGAGTTGTTTATCCATAGAAAAAACCCCTTTGCTGATGAAGTCTGCAGGGAACACATTGGAAGACAGAAAGAGGGGAAAAAAAAGGGGGTAGAAAAAGCTTTTGATGGGTTTTCAATGTTTTTTTAATCATGCTATAAAATTCTGTTGGTGGAAAGTGCTGTGACATGTGAATTTATGGAAGTTACACGATGGGGAAGATACAGCTCACCTACCTTCACATGATCAATAGTTACACATCCAGCTTGCTCTTCCTCACTCTCAGAGTTCAAAGATAGACACATGCAAAGAGTGATTCACCTGACTTACCCAAGACATTTGTTGGAAGATGAGATGAATCACCCTGAAGGAGAATGTTTCGCTCTGTTGGCTGTAAGGGAGCCCCAGGTGACCAGCCTACACAGAGCCTTAAAACTCCCCCAGGGCTGGGCTGGCAAATCCCACCCACCCCATCAAGAGAGTTAGCTGTGCTCACAGAAAAGTTGAGCCAGCAGGTCCAGGGATGATGTAAGGATTCTCTTGTCCACATTCAACAGAAAGCTAACTAAGAGCATCCTAAATGAGTCTCTCCAGCTGAGATACCCAGGTGCTCACAGCAAATGGGCACATCCATGTAACTGCATTTCACTTTGTCTCCTTCCCCTACTGCCAAAACCAGAGAGGACTGAAATTCCTGTGCCTGTTCCTCAGGACAGACCCTGAGACACCTGGTTCCCTCATTGCATGCTACTTCTAGCAAGGAAAAGATCTGAACTACCTACCATTGTCCTAATCCTAACCACTAACCACCATCTACCAGTGTCTTACAGAAAGTTTGACATCCAAAACATCAGGTTGTATTTTTCTTCTCAAACATCTTTTTTTAAGCCAGAAATGATTGCAATTCTTTCCAGGTGTACATGATGCAGAGCTGTTGCAGGAATTCTTGGGCCATCACCCCCCAAAGGAACTACCCTGATGCTTTTCAGAGGGCATTCCTGCACAGCAATGTGAAATTAAGCTTGCTCAAAGCCATCCAGCTTCTGCATCACTGACCTGACAGCACTCAGCCCATCTCTGGCTTGGGCATACAGCCTCCACTTTGCACTTAACCAGGCCCAGACCCAAAGGAGATGTCACTACCCTTTGCCAGCATGCATCTCTACAAAGGACCACCAGACCACATGGCATGGTTGCTGCTAACTGAGGTCTCAGCATGTTGCCAGTCACAACTGGCCATCCCAAACAAGACTAGGTTGATGCTGAAGTGGCTGAGGGACTCTGTACTTCCAGAAAGCTCCAGAAGCAGAGGAAAGGCCACCTCCTTCTTCAGGTTGAGGGGATAGGCAGGGTGCTCTTGGACACACACTAGAGTCCTGTTCAATGGGCACTGCAAGTCCCTCCAAAGGAAAATGAAACATCCTCCATCCTTCTGGAATGGGAACAGGTGCCAATAAAGCCCAGTTTGCCTGTGCTTTGCCAAAGCCAGACCCATAACTCCATCAAGCTTGTTCTGCACCAACAGAGAATTAAGTGGTAGTGTCTTGATTTGCTTCTGAACCCAGAACATGCACCCAGGTTGCCACCATCCCTCAGCTGATGTTTACACTGTGCTACAAATATTCTTCCCAAGTCTTAGGTGCACAAAATCCTCTAGAAAATTGGTAAGGACTTCTTTTCCATACCTCTCATCACAAAATTAGCAGTACTCCTTGCATTCAAGAAGCCATTGGCCTGCTGAAGAAGCCACTTCAGCCTTCCTCAAGAAAAAAAGATGCCCCATCCTGTCATCCCCCCACTAAGTGCTCAGCTGCTAAACTACCACCAGCTATGAAATGGAGCCTGGCTCAGAACATCTCCCCACAGATCAACCATGGCCCTTTACTTCCTGGAGGACTCACCTGGGTCCAGACAGAAGGTGCCACTTAGGTGTCTACATTTTAGCCATCTCCCAGGCTTTGGCCTCTCTGGTTCAAAATTACCCTGCTAACCATCACGTGTGTTTCATGAAGTTCAGATGGGATCACTGAGGCTGGAAGGGACATTTTGGGATCCCCTTGTCCAAACCTCTGCTCAAGCAGGGGCAGGGAAGGCAGGTTTCCAAAAGAGGGGTCTGCAAACCCTCTTACTTTTTGACTCCATGTACAGCACACGTCCCATTTCTCCTCACCTCAGTTTTTTTCCCCTCACCAGCTCAGAGCAGAGCTCTCAGCACAGCCTCATCCACAGATTCCCACCTAGGGACATGTGAAGGATGAGAAATGAGAAGCGCTGTCGCTCTCAAACAAGGTTATTTACAGCACACAACAGGAGGCAGGGGCATGAACTCTCCAGAAATGGTGAAATATAGATGTGACTCTGGGCACCACGGTGCCTCACCAACAGGGCACTCAATCAAAATCAAAGGAGAAAGATTTCTCACTGCTGCTGCTTCTATTTTCCAGTGGCATTACTACCTGGCCTGGAGCCTGCCAGAACAACATGCCTCTGCTGTGAGCTCTCAGGTAGGAAAGAGTTAAGAAGATAATCTCCAAAAACCTATAAAGCTTTTCCTGAAATGGAAAACCAGTGGGACTTGTGAGGCTGACAGCCACACTGTTAAAGTGGAAAATCTGATGGCAAAACAGCTGAGTCCAGGGCAAACACTCCATCCAAAGCATCCCTGGCACTTGGCTGGCTGCACTGATGCTGGATGCCCCCCCTGAGACCCATCCCTGTCCAGATGTGAGGCTTTCTTCATCACATGCTAAGGGATGCCCTCTGCCAGCTGTGGGACAGCTGCTGGAAAGGACTGTTGGACCAGGGGTTGCCCCAAGGCACAACCCAGGGCAGAGAGAAGAGGCAGAGCAGATATCCAAAGGAAGGTGAAAGCCTCAGCTGGATGAGGGAAGCCTCTTCCAAACCCAATCTTGCAGGAGCATTGTGGATTTTGCCAAAGTCACCTCTTTGCACAGACCCAGGAATCCAAGGCATAACTCCTGCACCAGGAGAAATTTCCAATTGCTCTGGAGATTGATGTTGTTCTTCCCAGTATGTGTAGCAGGAAGACAAACAAATCCTCATCTCCAGCTCTCTGGGTCTAAGGGAGTCATTACTTCATGAAAGAGGTCTTTATCTTCCAGCTCTGCTCTCTCACCAACAGAAATTTGCTTTTCAGGGAACTACACTTTCCATCCAAGATATTCTTCTAGAAGGAGTACAGCAGCATTAGGATGAAGGTGCTGAGGTTGCCTGCAATGCTTAGTACATCCTAAATGCAGAACAGGGGCAGAAAAAGGAACTGAATTTATGCAAAAGCTTTGCCTGCTGAAGGAAGAATTAGGTAAGATGCTTGGGAGCTCAAGGCTGGCTGTGAATATATTGTCCCATGAGAGAGGACAGGGCACAGTCAGTCAGGATGTCCCAGTGCTGGGGCACAGGGACATCTCCTTTCTGAGTCAGGGAAGGGTGACAGGTTTCTTTGACCACATGGGTCTGTGTTAGCCAGAGAAGCAGGAGCACAAACACAGGTGAGGAGTTGGCAGCCAGGAGTTGGCTGGCTACAGCCATCCCCTAGCACACCAGGATTCAGTCAAAGCCCCCCAAAAGAGACAAAAATCCAACAGACTCCTTTCTTCAGAGAAAGACCTCCTACTGCCTCTCTCCTTGCCCACCACAGACCAGCAATGGAAGCCTGCTAAATCCAGAGCACCATCCTGCAGTGGTAACAACACCAAAACTGCCCCATAACCAAGATGTGCCACACAGGGTCTTCATGACCTTCCTCCAAGCAAAGAGAGTACCTGTTATGGCTTGACCTTCTCAATACTCATGAGATACAATCCCTGTCCTCCCCACCAGAATAACACAGAGAAAGCCTTCTTAACATACTGAGTTAAATACTTCACAGTCCTGAACACCTTCAATACCATCTGGCTGAAGGACCACTGAGTGTATCAAAAGCCTAACAAGAGTTTCCTTTGCTCTTTTCCAGACTACAAGAAAAATATCATTTAATCTAGTTCTTATCCCATGTCTTATGCCCAGCTCAAGCAAGCACAAGCAGCATTTAAATCCCTAAATCAGCTTGTGAACAAGCAGATTCAGAGCAGCTTTACTCTCACACTTCTCCTGAGCTCACCACCATGTACAGAGGAACCAACAATGCATCTGATGTCTCCACACTAGGAAATCCAAGTTCCTTGCTTCACACAACACACTTTTGCCAAACAGGGCAAGTAATAGATCAGCATTAGGGTGGCCTTTTGATCAGAGTTCATACATCATTAAAGCTCCAGTGATCAGCAGGCTGCGTTTCTGATGATGTATTAATGTCATACAGCATCAGGATGCAATCTGGGAATGAGGAATGAGTAGGATGTGCCATCAGAGGTCCATTGTCATAGGGATGCATTACACTCCAGCAGCCCCTGGCAAACCCAAAAGCATGGCAAAAAGGGTTTTAAGAAATTTTCTTTAAAAACTTGTAAATGAAATGTGTGACAGTGAGAGCAAGTTGCACCTAGAGACCATAATATGCCTGAGGATCCCACATGCCTTTTGTTTCATAGAATCCCAGCCTGGTCTGGGTTGGGAGGGACCCCAAGGGTCACAGAGCTCCAACCCCCCTGCCACAGGCAGGGCCACCAACCTCCAGGCCTGGAGCTACACAAGGTTGAACAGGTTCCCATCCAACATGGCCTTGAACACCCCCAGGGATGGGGCACCATGTTAAGCATCAGCATCTCTCAGCTCCATTTCAATATGAGGCTAATGAGAAATTGCAATAATTTAGTCTACTTTTGTTAATACCCAACCTGGCCTTGATGTTGGAGCTGCTGAACATGGACTTGGTTGCAAACCTCAAAAGGCAGCTGTGCTTTCCAACCAAGACCTCTTCACAGAGCTCAGCTAATAACAAAGCTCAGGGCTGCCTTGGCATTTTTGCCCTATTATTCATTTCTATTTCACTGATGAAGCCCCCTCTCAGTGCTGTGTGGCAGTGGTCCTTAGCCCTGGTCCAGGGAAGGAGGGCTGCACCATCCCACCAGCTTCTTACAGCTGTACTGCTAGATGTTAGAATCAAAGAATTCTCTTGGTTGGAAGGGACCTTTCAGATCAAGTCCAACCATCAACCCAACCTGCCAAAACCACATCCCTCAGCACCATGTCTACATGTGTTTAAAATACCCCCTGGGATGGTGACTCCACCACCTCCCTGAGCAACCCACTCTGAAGAAGTTCTTCCTATCATCCAAGCCACATTGCCACGTCCAAAACAGGAAATGTTGAACAACTGGATGCCTCATGTTCTGTCTTTGGAAATCTGTTCCTGCTAGGACAATGAACAAGCCTTCCAGAGTTCTGATCCTCCACTAATCACCCAAGCTCTGGGAGTTATCTGATGAGACCCACCTTTCAGTCAGACTGTCCAGAGCCCCACCAGAGCAGTGGGAAGAGACGGCCAGAGGAGATGCTGACAGCAGGATAGAGGGATGTTTTATTGTCACAGTTGGTAAGTCACAGTCCCATTGATTCCTTTTCTGCAGCCAGGGTGGCAATCTGCTGTCCAAGACCAGGATCAGCCACACCATCAGGCAACAAGATGTGATCACTCCCCAGGGAGGCATTCTCATACCCACGGAGCTGACACAGACCACCAGGAGACCAGGGAAGACCTCATAATCCCAGGACTCCCACAGAATAGGGAAATCAAGCAACCTGCCCAGTCCTGAGGTGCTCTCACATGACTGGGAGCCCACCTGGGGTCCAAACTTTTGATAATCAATTCTCTTTTCAATGCTGCCCACCAGAAAACAAGGGAGTTACAGCAACCTCCTTCACCCTTTGTTTCAGTCTGATGCCAGTGTCTCATCAGGCTTATGGATGCAACACAAGCTGTGGAGGCACTCACAGTGCTCCAAGCTTCACACAGCACCTCTCAAACACTTCATCTAACTACCAATGAAGAGAAAGCAGAGGGAAACAGTTTTGATTTTCAAGACTCAGCTTCCTTACATGGCTCTTCTGCCTTAAGCCCATGCCAAACTCAGCCCTGTTAGTTGCTTATTCGGTCATTATTATTAGAGCTGATCATGATAATCACATGTAAAACCAGCTGACATGTTGTATTATAAGCCTGCCAAGCCTGAACTTGGTTTTTTTGAGCTTTGAGCCATCCCCACACATGAAACTGGAGTCAGTTCCCAAGTTTTGTTTCCCATAATAGGTTAACACTCATGTTGCCCAATGACTTAATGCACGGGCAGGGGGAGAGGGAACGTTGCCTGTACCACAGAGCAGCTTTCCTAATGAATCTCTTATTGTCATGTGCAACGTGCTGGCACTTGTGAGCACAACATTGGAGGCTCTGTAATTAAGTTCCTTCTCCAATGGAACAAAGCAGAACACCCATTTGTACAGCTGAGGGTGGCAATAATTAGGGATCATCACCACAAGGCAACGTGTGAAATACTCCCTGATGCTCGAGCTGTATCTATGGCAAAGAGAGGAGATGTTCCTCTCCACACTGCAATTAGGGTGACCATGCATTCTTTAGGAATTAGGAAGCTGTAAGGAACCAAGTAGAGACAATAATCCCCCCTCCCTGTAGCAGAGCAGCTCACTGGAGGGGAAGCATAAGGAGCCAATTAAACAAGCAGGAGACACTTACTGTTCCAGTTCAAGTCAATATATCCTCATCTTCACTAATGGAAAGTACTTTAGTTTGAAACCCAGGAATGCAGCAGTCAGCACCACTGTCCTTTTATCAAGTCAGAGTAAAATTAGCAGCCTAACAGTGCACAGCCACCAGTGGCAATGGACTCTGTAATTTATTGCCTGCTCTGCTCTCAGCGTGCTTCACCAAGGATGGGGGTGCAGCTCAGGCCTCTTCTTCCCAGCCAGAACCAGTTCATTTCAGTAGTGAAAGAACCCAAACAGTTGATGGCATCATGGAATCAATGCCATCGACACAGTGCCCATGTACTCAGGGAGTGTTACACCTCATTAGCTTCCCACCACATGATCTGCTTTTCCTTTTTGTTTCTCTTCAAGGATTTTAACCTGCACTCTGCTTTTCCACACATCCAGAGGAGGCCACAAAAATGATCCCAGGGCTGGGGTACCTCTCCAATGGAGACAGGCTGAGAGACTTGGGCTGGTTCAGCCCGGAGAAGAGAAGGCTCCAGGGGGACCTTACAGCCCCTTCCAGTCCCTGAAAGGTGCCTGTAGGAAGCTGAGGAAGAACTGTTCCTGAGTGATAGGCTGAGGGGGGATGGGTTAAACTAGAAAAGGGAGATTTAGGTTGGGTATTAGGAAAAAGTTCTTCCCTCTGAGGGTGGTGAGACCCTGGCACAGGGTGCCCAGAGAGGTGGGGGAGGCCCCATCCCTGGAGACATCCAAGGTCAGGCTGGATGGGGCTGTGAGCGACCTGCTCTAGTGAAGATGTCCCTGCTCACTGCAGGGGGGGTTGGAAGGGACCTGTGGAGGTCACCAGGTCCAACCATATACATTCTATGATTCTCATAAAGCCTTAGATAACCCCAGCAGAGCTGGAGCTCCAGGGGTTCCAGCCCCTCACCACTCTCTCTGTAAAGAATTTCCCCCTAATATCTAATCTAACCCTTCCTTCCTTTAGTTTGAATCCATCCCCCTTGTCCTGCCATTGTCCATCCTTTTAAAAAGTTGAATCCCCTCCTGCTTATAAGCTCCCTTCAGGGACTGGCAGGCTGCAATGAGGTCCCCCCACAGCCTTCTCTTCTCCAGGCTGACCCAGCCCAGCTCCCTCAGCCTCTCTCCATAGGGGAGCTGCTCCAGCCCTCTGAGCATCTCCCTGGCTCCTCTGACCCCTCTCCAACAGCCCCACATCTCTCTTGTGTTGGGCCCCAGCTCTGGACACAGGACTTCAGCTGGGGGAGGGCAGAGCAGAGAGGGACAATCCCCTCCCTGTCCCTGCTGCCACCCCTCTGCTGATGGAGCCCAGGATCCCATTGGCCTTGCGAGCTGCCAGAGCCACTGCTGGCTCATGTTCAGTTTCTCATCCACCACAATCCCCAAGCCCTTCTCAGCAGGGCTATTATTTCACAATGAGGCATTTGAGAAATGGATCAGGGATAGGATACATACCATAACCCAAACATTCCTCACTGATAAATCATGGCTCTTCCTTTTCAGTAAAATCTGACAGTTTTCCCACTGTAACTCCCATCAACCAAGTAGCCAAACTTCAAAATCCCCTCTCCACTCCAAAAGCTGAACCTCAGCTCCATGCCCAGCTTGGACTCTAATCATCAAAATTATTAACCCTGGTGAACCAGGCACAGAAAACCTGATGGAAACCCTCACAGCCCCTGCTCTGTCTTGGGTTGGCATGAAACATCAGCTGACTCCAGTACAACCCAGCTAATTGTTTGGTGGTGACTCTCAACGGGTTAGCTCAGGCTCTGTGATGGTGAGAACAGTCACACAACACCAAATTATCCCACCCTTCCTCCAAGACATACTCCAAGCAACAGTGCCAAGGGGCAAGGAGGCTGAAGCTGCTTTGCTGAGCCCAAGAGCCACTCAGCTTGGCAAATGTGCAACCTGCAGTAAGGAAGCACAGCCATACGTGGCATTGTAGACAGATACAGCTCACAACCATCTCACATAAGTATCTGATACAGGCAGAAGGGTCTGCTTTAGAAAGTGATGAGTGCCCTTGTTTCATAGGATTGAAGAGTACTTTTGAAGAGAGCATGCTGTGAGCATAGGAGGATGTCATGTATAATAGAGCTGGTGGTGGTGATCTGCTGAATTACCAAACCTTTGATGTGGGAAGAAAGCCCAATAAAAGGAAAAAAATAGAAGAAAAAAAGAAAAAGCAGCACATCCTATTCCTATCTCCCACAAAACCTTGAAGCCTTTGGAAAGAAAGGAGCTATTTGAGAAGCACAGCTGATAACACACTGGGGGGTTGCAGCAGGGTTGTTATTGTAGGTGAAATTAAGGCTCACACAAATACCCCTTGTGGAGTGGAAGGAAAGCAGTTCTAGCTGATCTTGAAAGAGGATTTGAGTAAGCTGCTGACTCTGGCTAGGAAACATCTCCCAGGCCACATGATGTTACAATCTCACAGTTATAGCCTCAAATCTTCTCCAGCCACACAAGAAGTTAATCTCAAGTACAGAGAAGAGAAACAGGAGGGGAATCAGCTTGTTCAAAGGGCAGACAATGGCAGGACAAGGGGGAGGGAGTGAAGCTGGAGGAGGGAAGGGTTAGAGGAGAGATTAGGGGGAAGTTCTTTGCAGAGAGAGTGGGGAGGGGCTGGAACAGGCTGCCCAGAGAGGGGGTGGGTGCCCCATCCCTGGGGGTGTTCAAGGCCAGGTTGGCTGGTGCCCTGGGCAACCTTGTGTAGCTCCAGGCCTGGAGGTTGGTGGCCCTGCCTGTGGCAGGGGGTTGGAGCTCTGTGACCCTTGGGGTCCCTTCCAACCCAGACCAGTCTGGGAATCCATGATCAAGTGCCTTAAGACAGGCAAGGCGAAAGGAAGTAGAGGGGAATGAGGCAGGAGCCATCCCTAACAAAGACAGAAGAGAGAACACATTCAGAGCTGCTCAAGGCAGAAGTGGCTGAAAACAAATGGCACTTCCCAGTAAAAGGGGAGCTCCTATCATAGGACAGTCTTGGGTTTAGGCAATTCCCAAATTCTTAAGATATATAGCTAAAGAGATGCAGAAAGCTCACCTGGGAAGTGGAAAATCTGATTTATCTCACACTCAGATAAACAGCAACATGGAGAAAACTGCTGAGATTTGCCTAGCCAGGAAATCCACGTTCTGCTTCGAGTCCACTCCTGCCCCCTCGATTGGGGGGGATATAAGAGGCATACAGGAGAAAAATAGATCCTCTCAAACATGCACATCAAGTCTTTTTTCCCCAAGATATGGTGTATTCAACCCAGTATTACACTTGCCCACGTTCAACCTGCATGCTGATAGCTCCTACTGCTGCTTGATGGAACACTTAAGCAGAAGCCTCCAGGCAACTCATAGAAACTTGAGTTTAAGCAGCTCCCACTAAAGAAGCAATTGCAAGAGGTAGCCACAAGACACTGTGATCTCCAGGCTAACAGGATTAAGGAAATACAATAAAGCTGTTATCACAATCAGGCTCTGATCTGCATTCAGAGCTGAAGGAAACCACAGCTTGGCACCCACAATCAAAACCTGGTCCCAGAAGGGGCCTTTTTTCCCCCTCTCTGCAAGAGCAGAGCAGCACCCAAAGGTTTGGATTCACAACAGCCCAATAACACAGAGGTACCACCACATAACATAGGGTTTAACCCCCCCCCAGCATCAAACACACCTTCACAGAGTCCTGAAGACCTTCAGGACAACCACAGCTTTCAAGAAGCCACCCAGAACATCTCTTTAGAAGGAACTCCAAAATTAAAGTGGGTTTATCAGGACAGTAGTGACAAGAGGGAAGACTCAAAGCAAAGAGGCACAAAGGAACTGGGTCAATCACAACAGAAATACACATCCATGTTTTCCTACCGTGCACCTCTTGCTTGCAGGCTTGATTCCCAGCACCTCTGCAGCACCCCACGATGCAGCAAAGCCTATCCAGGCATCACTTCCTCCAGAAAATACCTGATTTCCCCCTCTTAGCAACTACCCTGACAAAGAAACACACCCACCTATCTACACCCAAGCCCCTAAAGCAATACGAAGCAGCCCAGCTGGGAAAACCCACCCCTGCAACCCAGACAAAACATCCTACACCTGCAACTCAGACCCAACTCCCCACACCTGCAACCCAGGTAAAAAACATCCCACAACCCCTCCTATCAGAGAGGAAAGCCCCAAAAGCAGCTGGGCTGATCCAGAGCCCCTGTGCACCCATGTTTTAAGCACAAAACCCCTCTGGATGTGTTCCCTGAATGCACCCAGTGGGTGCTGATTTCTACCCTTTGCTCACAAGCATCACAGAGATCAAGGAACTGGAGTGATAGCACTTCTGTTCCTTGTTTGGTCTTTTATCACAGGAACATAGATTTCCCCCATGTGTCCTTTCCTCTGCATGACATAAATGTTCCAGGGCCAGGTAAAAGAATATGAATTAATAACCAAAGAGAGCATGTCAGCTTCTAAAGCCAGCAGCCCTCACTCTGAGCCTGCTCTGGATGTGACATATAACTGGTTTATTCCACAAGTTTATTCACCATCATTTTCTCTCCTTACAAAATCACAGAATCACAGAATCACCAGGCTGGAAAAGCCCTTTAAGCTCATGGAGTCCAACCGTCCCTGTCCTGTGCTAAACCAGATCCCTGAGCACCTCATCTCCCCTCTGTTAAACACACCCAGGGCTGGGGACTCAGCCCCCTCCCTGGGCAGCCTGGGCCACAGCCCCACAGCTCTGCCAGGGAAGAACTTTGCCCTCCCAGCTGAGCTGACCCTGCCCTGGGGCAGCTTGAGCCCATTGCCCCTTGTCCCATCTCCTGTCCCCTGGCTGCAGAGACCATCGCCCACCTCTCTGCACCCTCCTGGCAGGGCAGGGGAGGTGGGGAGAAGGTCTCCCCTCAGCCTCCTCTTCTCCAGGCTGAACACCCCCAGCTCCCTCAGCTGCTCCTCAGAGGATTTGCCCTCCAGCCCCTTCCCCAGCCTGGTTGCCCTTCTCTGGACTCACTCCAGGCCCTCCATGTCCTTCTTGTAGTGAGGAGCCCAGAACTGGACCCAGCACTCGAGGTGCAGCCTCACCAGTGCCAAGTGTAGGGGCACAATCCCCTCCCCAGACCTACTGGCCACACTATTTTTGATCCAAGCTGCTCTTTTCCCAGTGACATGATAAACATGACTTTTGCAGTCGGATGATGTGCTTTTCCCTGCTTTCACATCCTTAATTCCCTGTTACACCCCAAGAGAGTCTCAGAGGAGACAAAATGGTGCAGTAGAAGTGGTCCAACCCAAAAAGCATTACTCTTGGATTTACTGAAAGCTCTCTGCACCTTACAGCCCCTTCACTCCTACCAGCCATGTCCTCATATGTTATTTTGCTGGGTTTATATGACACATTTCAGCATATAAGCAACCCCATTGTTTGAAATCCATCAGGCATCAAAATACAGAGATCATGATCAGTGGCAAATCGTATGGCTCCCTCCTTGGTCTTGACTTTCTTCTCTAACAGTTGTCTTCTCTAACAGTTAATAATAACTAAGGAAATACAGATGATCTCCCAGGAAGAGCTGGCAGTATCTGAGAAGTTGCCTCCTTGAAATCTGCTAAACCACAGACCTTTTGGAGATGATTGAACTGCTTCTCTTATTGTGCCATGCATGAGGTACTTTCCTCTGCTTTCAGTGGTGTGGTCAGGAACAAGCTTTGGTATGTCAGAACAAGCACAGAGCACACCAGTAACAAACCCATACTGCTTACCAATTGCTTGGTGCAGATATGTCAGTCCTTACCTGTACTGAGAGATGTATTTTACATCTGGGTAATTAACAGGTCCAACTTTATATGTGTGGTTGACACAACAGAAGGCAAGGAAGCCATCCAGAGAATTTTACACCTATCACAGTAAAGGTGTGTGTGACTAGAGTCCCTCAAGCTCCACCTTAAAGGTAAGAAATGACATAAAAATAGCCCAAAATCCAAGATGTGTTAGGGGAGATCCCACCATGTTAGGGAAGACACCCTGATCCCTGGGTCCAGCCAATGGGCTGAACCTCTCTTCCCCTCCATCAGGACTCCTTTGGGTAAGATTTGAACACTTGGTCACACCAAGTGCCTCCCCAGGAAACTTAAGACATCTCTCTAGAGTTACTGGGCATCTTTTAATGCCTTAGTAGTTAAGACCTTTAGTATTTACTAGTGTTTTACTAGTATTTACTAGTATTTTGCAGACAGGGAATTTATCACTGGTAACCCAAAGAATCTGTGTGTCTGTTGCTTGAATAAAACACTCTTCCATTTGAGCCTGTGGTGTTAGTTCTCATTGAATGTGATAGAACTCCTTTGAGGTGACCACAGTAGCTCAAGGAACACAGCTGGGTTGATGGGAGTATTTCATTACTTGTGAATCCAAATTGTGATAGTTCAGTGCACAGAACACAACTGGACTTAGAACAACTAATTGGGCAGCTCGTTACCCTCAACGCAGCAGTGGCCACACCATGCCACAGCCTTTCCCAGAGTCCTCCCTAATGGCTTCAAAGGTGACCGTGGCACTGGGTGAACAAGGCAGGGGAAATCTCCCTCCCAATGGGGTTCACAAGGAGCAGGAGAGGGAGTTTTGCTCCCTCCCAATGGGGTTCACAAGGAGCAGAAGAGGGAGTTTTGAGGCAGCAAAACACCCTTGGCCTCGCTCTCCCAGTTTGCACCCGCACCCAGTTGGAGAGCAGGATTCGTGGGGACAGGCTGCTGTTCTAGCCTGGAGTTCTCCCGAGCCTCATTTGTGCTGAGGACCCCTGAAGTCACATCTGATCTGCCTCCACTCTGCAAGAAAACGGTTTAGACTCACCTCTGCCCAGCCACCGCCTCTTCACCTCCTTCCTTAGCACCCCTTGGGTGCACAGCACGATATCCTCCCCCCAGAGCACCCCTCCAAGAGCTCTGGGGGTCTGCCATGGCCAGAGGTAATGAGATTTCTCCCTGAAAGAAGAAAATGACTTGTCAGCTCAGACCTGACAATATCTGTTTAGCTCCAGAGCGAATATAAGTCACTTCAGCGATATCAGCAAGAATGTCACTTCCTGACAATGCCCACTAAGAACAATCATTTCAATTACCCAAGGAAAGGCTGCTGCCACCTCAAACCAGATGTCAATCTGCCCAAGTACAAATTGGCTTGCTTTGACACAATAATTATGACTGGCTCAATAATGCATCAACACGGGCTAGCAAATGGCCTGTTGAGCACAGGCCAGCGCTGCCCTGCTCAGGATCATCCTGCTTAGGAAACCTGGAGTGATTTATGTTGTCATCACGTGTCACTGAGGGGCAGATTTACATAGCAACTTCCAAGGCTGGAACTGCTAGTGTCAGCATGGTTTGGATTGCATTTGCTCTGGGACTGGCCCCATGGATCTGGACCTGTTTTGGGCATTTGGGTGGTGCTGGGTGACTTGTAGGGTAAAGATGGGATTGATTGTATGCTGCCCTAGACATTTCAGCCCAGAGAAGGGAAGGCTGTGGGGGGACCTCATTACAGCCTTCCAGTCCCTGAAGGGAGCAGAGGAACAGGAGGGGAATCAGCTTGTTAAAGGGCAGAGACTGGCAGGACAAGGGGGATGGAGTGAAGATGAAGGAGGGAAGGGTTAGATGAGATATTAGGGGGAAGTTGTTTGCAGAGAGAGTGGTGAGGTGATTAAAGGCCTGGAGCACCTCCCCTATTGGGATAGGCTGAAAGAACTAGGGCTGTTCAGCCTGGAGAAAAGGTTAAGAGGGGATCGTATTAATGTTTATAAATATCTCAAGTGTGGGACACAGAGGGGAATGTCCAGCTTCTTCTCAGTGTCTGTGGGGACAGGACAAGGGGCGATGGCCTCAAGTTGGAGCACAGGGAGTTCCCTCCCAATGTGGGGAAGAACTTCTTCCCAGTGAGGGTGAGGGAGCCCTGGGACAGGCTGCCCAGGGGGTGTGGAGTCTCCTTCTCTGGAGAGATTCCAGCCCTGTCTGGACACTGACCTGTGTGCCCTGTCCTAGGGACCCTGCTTTGGCAGGGGGTTGGACCCCATGGGCTCTGGAGGGCCCTTCCAACCCCTACAGCTCTGTGAGTCTGTGACCCCTTCCCATGCTGACCGCTGCTGCCAGCCAATAGCCTGCAAAATCACACCCATCCACCCAGGAATGGCCCTGGTGCTCTTTCACACACAGAAGCCTCGGAGCATCTTCAGGAAGAGGTGCCCAGTGGTTTATTTGCCTGCATCGGATGCACCACTTGAATCACAATCCACCCCCAGACAAGTTTTGTATTCAAAGATTTGCTCACAACTGGATTTTTTTTGTTTTTTAAAGATCTATTATTTGGATCAAGCTGGTCTGTGCTTCTTTAATGTTCCCCCACCACGGTCTGCTGCTGTATCCATTAGTCACACCAAGACAAAAATACAAATGGATGTGGAAGCAGAAATCATTTTATACAGGCAAATCTTTTCCCATAAATATGTTCCCCACACCCAGGTGGATTTGCTCTGAAGATATTCGCTTGTGGAGATTGGTGATGGGCAACACACAATTCAATATGAATTTTAGGTGAAGCCATTTCTTGGGTGAAATCACACAGATTATAGACATTTGTTACTGCAGACGTGGCAAGTTAAAAACCTGCTAATTGGTTCCATACACTGTTTACACCCCACTGATCCATTAGTGATTATAATGAGCTCTGATAAACATATAGCTAAACATTGTTAGTTTATCTTGTCTAAAAGCATCCTCACACCTGCTGTTTGACCATCTTATTATGGCTGGTTCTTAACATGTTCCATTACTCCCAGGTACCTTCCCATAACTGCTTCTTGGTTTAGAGCAGTCTGTACCCCTGTCATCAAGGCCTCTGTGTTTTGAGAATGTGATTATCAAAATCCTCTCAGCATGAGGAACTTTTCCTGCCTCATGGGAACGTGAGGATATTGTCAGGGCCTGTGTCTTTGGTGAAGAGAGCTAGGCCGCCGGTAGGCCTGCCGTCTTCCCCAACATTCACAGACTCCTTTTGTGGATGTTTCTGGAAGCCAGGAATTGCAGGTCTCTGCAATAGCCTTTTGAGGTGCTTTTTATTTATTTATTTTACTTTAAATAAATAAATAAAGCCCTCTCTGTGTGTGCCTGTGTCTGTGTGAAGGGACAATTTAGCTGGATGACTAAAATTCCAATAGGAGTTGACAAAGGATTGACTGCTTGTGTATTTAAAACCGTGACAACCCTGACATTTTATAAGTTTTTTGCTCCAGGCATAAGATAATTTACATTACAATTTTAATATTTTGAGAAATGAAGGCCTGAGAGGTTTTCCTGCTCAATTATTTCATTCAAAGTACCTCAGGAAAAAAAAAACAACTTGATAGGCTGTGATCATATTTCTTCAACAAAGATCAAGCTCCTGTTTTGTAAAGACAATGCAAGGAACTTTGTTCTCAGCCCGTGGTACAATTCCCCACCCTCTTGATGACTGATGGGGCTGGAATGAATATTCGTGCCTCGTTTGGCCTTACAGATGCTACCTTGCTGTGAAATTCAGCTGTTCTGATTAACTTCATCTGTAATGTGCCTGGAGATGAGTTTCCAGCAGAGCTTGCAGAAGCTATAGGTTCTTTGAGGCTTTGGCTTGCTTACAGGTCTGTGCAGCAGCAGATGCAATGAGCCCTTTGTCCCAAGGGGTGTCTGCAGCACAACCTCATTCCATGCACTAATAAAGATACGGCTCAAAAAGGACTACTCTATAGAGGTCTTCTTGGCATTGGCAGGTTTTCACCTCCCTGCTGTATAAAACCACAGAGCTGCTGACCTGTACAAGCATGGAGTTGGGATGTGTTTGGAGGAAAATCCAAATCCTCTGAGGAGCGGCTGAGGGAGCTGGGGGTGTTCAGCCTGGAGAAGAGGAAGCTGAGGGGAGACCTTCTCCCCACCTCCCCTGCTCTGCCAGGAGGGTGCAGAGAGGTGGGTGATGGTCTCTTCAGCCAGGGGACAGGAGATGGGACAAGGGGCAATGGGCTAAAGCTGTGCCAGGGCAGGGTCAGCTCAGATGGGAGGGCAAAGTTGTGCTGTACATTCCTGTCAATAAGGACGGATGTGATGAAAGCCTCTTCTCACAGGTAAGTAGTGACAGGACAAGAGGAAATCACTGCAAGTTGTGCCAGGGGAGGTTCAGGTTAGAAATGAGGAGAAATTTCTCCTCCCAAAGAGCAGTTGGGCATTGGAAGGGGCTGCCCAGGGAGGTGGTGGAGTCACCGTCCCTTGGGGTGTTCAAGGGAGGGTTGGGTGAGGGACTTAGGGACATGGGTGAGTGAGTAATAGAGGTGGTAGGGGGATGATTAGACTAGATGATCTCAGAGATCTTTTCCAAACTTAATGATTCTAGGATTCTACTTCTATGCTCCTATGACAGTGAAAGATGCCTTTCCTTGGAAAGATGGGATGAAACACGTATTTAGAAAACAACACTGGCTTTGTGAAGGGATACAGGAAAACTAGACCCAACCTAACCTTTTGGAACACGTTCATTTTATCTGCTGTGATACTAGACACAGAAACCTGCTGAATGTTAGGGGGTTTGGTTACTCATTATGCTCTGAACAGTTGGAAAATGGCATTGAACCAAACATCAGAAAAAAATCCTGAAATAATGGATCAAGGACTTGCTGTCCAGCTTAATTTATGATGAAAGTCAAGGAAGCAGTGGGCAGTTTTGTGACATGCACAGAACTCAAGAATATCTGAAAAAAAAAAGGACATTTTTCATCTGCCATTGATAAAAAGCAAATGGAGCAAAGACTGGAATGAAACAGTTCTCTCAATAGAAGGCTCCAAATGGGTCCTGGCTAACAGCATGAGAGAATTTTCATGTTCTACATGATAAATGCAAGAAACTTAGACATTCCCACTCCTGACACCCTCTCAGGTGATGTCCAAGGGCTGTTGCTTCCCTCTGCATCAGTGCGACTCACTGTGGGGAAGTCAGGCGGGAGGCTGGATGCTGTACCACCCAACTCGACCAACTAAACCAAGCACCACTGAAAAGAACCAACACCTGAAAAGGTAATTTGAAATCCCCAGCAATATCTGCCTCAAGCAAATAAAAGTAGAAGAAAGAAAATTAAATGTTTGAGAAAATGCCATGAGTATACAACCTAGTCAGTGTGATCCAAAGACAACAGCTCAGTGAGAAAATACATCCCCATCACCTGGCTTTACACTTGAGCAAGAACAGAACGACTTCAACAGCAGGCAGCATCATAAAATCACTCCCTGAGAGGCACAGACCCTCTCTCTGTAGCACCTTGTTCCCAGACCCAGGGAGATGCAGCAGAGCATCAGTGCAACCCAGCGTTATCGAGGTAGGACCACTGGCCCTCAAAACCCTGGGCTCAATCTGGCTGTGAAGACACAGTGAAGCTCCACCATGGATATTTTTGATCCTTAAAAGCGCTTCCAGAAATAGGATTCAAAACTGGAACCTAGCCCAGACAATTACTGTGGCAGACACCTTGGCACGGTGTCTCGTGCCTGACTGAGCCTTAGTGCAAAATAAGCACCAAGAAAAAGACATGAGCTTGTGTGTGTTAAACCACAGCAAGAACCCTGGCAGAGGATGTTGAATGATACACCCAAAATGAAAATTACACCCAAAAAAAGGGTACAAAAGGCTATAAATGGGAAGCAGCAATAGGAAGGTTGGGTCTACCCACAGCACAGCTAAATGCTGGAAGGGGCATCTCTAAGCTTGAGGTTGCTAAATGCACCCAAGCATCTCACACTGGCAGTCCAATCTCCCCAGCACCACAAGAGAAGGTTTATTCAGAGCACTGTAACAGCTGAATGACTGCCAATGGCCTGAAGACATGAGCCAAAGATTCTGCCAAGTGTGACTTTCAGTTGCAGAGAGTTTCTGGTACCAAGCTCGCTGCGAGTGTGACCTGGGCTGAACGTGCCCAAGCTCCTGTGCTTGGGGTGTTTCAGTGTCTGGTTTCAGCAACACAATGGGCACCTCCATATAGAGTAAAATATTTGCTTTTAGGGTCTTTCTCCTATTTCTTGTTGTAGCGATGGCAACACTCACAGGTACGTTCATAGGGAGCAGAAGCAGAGCCTAATAGTGCCTCTATTTCAAGGAGGCAAATATGTAAATGGGAAATATGCATATTCAACAAATGAACAGACCATGGCAGTGGCATCTCTGCAGAAAAGCTCCCAAAATTCAGCTCTTTGCCATTCTCTGGGAATGTTCCTTTGGAGCAGATGAGGACAGTGGGATGGTCACGCTGGGCAAAGGAAGACTCAGGGGAAAAGGCTGGTCTTGGCTATGCAGAGGCGTAAAATCCCCATGGCAGAAAGAAGGGAAGCAAAGCAAGAGTGAAAAACATGAATGAACTGCAGCACTGTGGTATTTCCTACAGAGATTGTTTCTGGAGCAGGCTGCGTTTGATCGAGAGCCAGATTTCGTGTCTACAAGCCACCTCAGCAGGACCAAAGGACTCCAGGCTCCTCGCACCACCCCCAGAGCAGCATCCCCCTACAAGGAAAGGCTGAGT